>JAHDVE020002561.1:0-65906 GCA_022606495.2 Halesus radiatus
GTCGCGAATTTAAAAATAGCTAACTCTAAACTTGTTGACTATTTATCCGAAATGCAATTAGTAAAACTAGCCAAGCATAGTTTATTAAACAAATATGCAAGTGTACTTGCTTCAAGTGACACTTCCGACTTTGATAAATTAGTTGCTGTCTGTGAACAACTAGAAATGTTTACTGCGAGGCCAGCAATAAACAACACGCATAAGGGAAATACTAACACCGCTTATTTTCATAAGAGAATTAATAATCAATCTCCTTCTTCTTCTTTTCCTGGGAATAGAGCCGATTTGAAATGCAATTTTTGTAATATACCGGGGCATACGTGGAATTTTTGTAGGAAGAGAAAATTAGGCAACAATTCTCGTAACAATAATTCGAAAAAACTAAAGTACGGTTTTCACCATCTTGCGTACGAAGATGGGGGGAAACCGGCTGAAGTTTCTGGCAATCTAAGGTGTTCAGGAGCGCAAACGATGGACGCATCTATGCCTCTGGAACACAATAGAAATGACACAAGGCCTCATGTTAATATTGTTATTTCGAATAGAATTTTTTCATGTCTTTTGGACAGCGGTGCTTCTGTAAGTTGTTTTGGTGGAAACACTTACAAATATTTTGTTAATTTAGGATTAAAAATAATTAGTTGTAAATCATTCGTCACAACTGCTGATGGTTAGCGTCAGGATATTATTGGCACAATAGAGGTACCAGTAACTTATAGGGAAACAACGGAAAAAATTATTTTCTTCATAATTCCTTCTCTATCAGCTACGATTATTTTAGGGGTCGACTTTTGGAAACAATTCCAATTAGCTCCGCAATTGTTCCCAAGGGTGGACAGCAGTAATTTGAAGAATACGGTGGGTGAGATTCGAAAAGTTACTGCAGCCAATTTTCTTACTTCCGGAGATAATCGTAAGCTGCAAAAAATAATTAGACAATTTGAAAACATATCTTTTGAAAAAGGCGGATTAGGACTTACGCACCTAGTACAACATCATATCGAGACCACGGGTCAACCGATAAAACAACGATACTATCCTTTGTCTCCAGCACGTCAACGCCTATTAGAAGCTGAATTGAAAGATATGTTAGCTTTGGGAGTTGTGCGTCCATCACGTTCGGCTTGGTCTAGCCCGGTTCTGTTGGTAACAAAGAAAGACGGTTCTGCAAGATTCTGCCTAGACAGTCGTAAAATTAATGGCGTCATTCGGCGAGATTCATACCCACTACCTTATGTATCTCGGATTGTAGATAAGCTACGGGGTGCGCGTTTCATCTCTTCTATAGATCTCTCGAAAGCGTTCTGGCAAATTGCTCTAGATGAATCTTCCGCTCCTGTAACGGCATTTGTTGTTCCGGGGTATGGTCTTTATGAGTTTACGCGTATGCCCTTCGGCCTAAAAAATGCACCTAGTGAATTGCAACGTTTAATTGATAAACTGTTTGGCCCAGAATTTGATGATAACGTATTTGGATATGTAGATGATTTAATATTAATTTCGGAAAATTTTGAATCGCACTTAAAGCTTTTGCAGAAGGTTTTCTATCGTTTAAAAGAAGCCGGACTAACAATAAACTTAAAAAAGAGCGAATTTTGTAAAAAGGAGTTAAAGTATTTGGGATATATTGTAGATTCGGAAGGACTGAGAACAGATCCCATTAAAGTAGAATGCATTAAAAATTACCCGATTCCGAAGAACTCAAAACAAATAAAGGCTTTCATAGGATTATGCGGTTATTATCGTCGTTTCATTAAAAATTTTTCCACGATAGCAGCTCCTCTGACTAAACTTACAGGATCAAGGAAAGGAGTAAGCAATTTTGTATGGTCCAAGGCAGCGGAAATTCGTTTAACCAATTAAAAGAGGCACTGACAACAGCGCCGGTTATTAACTGTCCTGACTTCAAATTACCATTTGTAATACATTGTGATGCTAGCGCAGTCGGGATAGGCGGTGTATTAACACAAAATTTTAATGGTGAAGAACACCCGGTAAGTTATTTTTTCGCGTTGCTTAAACGTTCATGAACGTAATTATGGTGTTACGGAGCGCGAGCTACTTGCGGTTCTAGACTCTGTCACTCATTTCAGACCGTATGTTGAAGGAACACACTTTACTGTAATTACGGACCACTCGAGCCTACAGTGGTTAGTTTCTCTAACAAACCCCACAGGTCGTTTAGTTCGTTGGTCAACTCGTCTTTCTCAATTTTCTTTCGACGTTGTTCATAGAAAAGGTAAACTAAATACGGTACCGGACGCACTGTCGCGCATGGAGGTAGCATTAGTGACATCAACGGATATACCTACCACGATTCATTTAACAAATGATAAATGGTATAACACTTTATTTGCAAACTGTAAAAATTCACCCCAACGTTTTGTCAATTTCCAAATTAGGGGTAATGATCTCTTTAGGCATAGCAAAACTCGTTTCGCTCTTTGTGAAGATACGGCGTGGAAGCTGGTTGTTCCTTTTGAAAAGCGAACCGAAATATTAAAACAAGAACACGAAGCGGATCTTTCTTGCCATCCGGGAGTATTTCGAACTGACAAAAAGGTGCATTTACATTTTTATTGGCCAGGAATGTACCAGGATGTTAAGAATTTTGTTAATCGATGTAAGACATGCAAAGCACATAAAATCAATACATCTGCGCCAGCGGGCATCTCTTCAAATCCTAAGATTGTAACCAGACCCATGCAAATGCTTTCAATAGACTTATTCGGTCCACTGCCACGTAGTTACTCTGGGTTTATGTATATATTGTCAATCGTAGATGTGTTCTCTAAATATACCTGGATTTTTCCGCTTAGAAATGCTACCACAAAAAGTATTGTAAAAAATGTAGAACAGCACATTTTTCTTGTTCATGGCGTTCCACAAACATTTGCATGCGACAACGGTAAACAATTTATATCTAAAGAATTTAAACAGTTACTTTCTGATTATAATGTGCCTCCACCCTTTTACAACGCATTTTACACACCTCAAAACAATGTCGTCGAACGCTATAACCAAACAATAGGTACAGCACTGTCTATTTTGTCCGAGTCTGACCAGCGTAATTGGTCCAGATTTCTGCCACATATTCAGTCAGCCCTAAATAATTCGGTAAATTTTGCAACAGGTTATACGCCTTTCTTCTTGATGCACGGTCGCGAACAGGTCATTAATGGTAATTTTCACAAAAATTATGTCTCGACAGGCGTATCGGACTCAAGTCTAGAAGAATCGAGAGAAAACTTTGCTAAGAAATTAGAGGACTTGGCTCCTATATATGAAAAAGTTTCAGAGGCTCTGTTACAGGCTTATAGAAAGAATGCAAAGCATTATAATTTACGTCGCAAATCGGTAAATTATGAGGTGGGAGATATTGTGTGGCGGAAAAATTTTGTCCAGTCCAGTGGACCCAATTTCTTTTCGCATAAATTAGCTCCGAGGTTTGTACAAAATGTTGTTAAAACCAAAGTCTCTAACTTAGTTTATACCCTTGCGGATATGCAAGGCAAAGTAGTAGGTAATTTTCATGTTAAGGATATAGTTCGTTTAGATTAAGTATTAGGTTAATTTTCTTGTAAGAAGCCAGTGTGGTAGCATGTGGGACTACCAACCCTTCATGTCGCTTCACTTGTTTCTTTAAAGGTGTTATTGTGGTCACATGTACTGGAGTTTGGTACCTTCAATACAGGTGCTCAGAATAAACACAAATTCTAATTTATTGATGATATTTTTTTTTACACTTATCCTCATTAGACTAGAATAGAAACATATTATTTGTTTCTCTGATCTTTTAGATCAGTGGCGCCCTAACAAAATAAACAACAAAAAAAAAACGGGGATTGATTTTTTTTTGTTGTTTTTATAATAATTTTGATTATTTTTTTACATAGGTACATACCAATAGTGTACCTCGAAAATTAAACTTAAGAATTTTCATGATATATACATATATATCGGATATTATTGTTGTCGCTACGGTATATCGGTTAATTACCTCTAATAATTCCGAATACTCTAAATGAAAGTTAAATCGGTTACCGGTCTGATGGTGTGTTACCTGACAATATGTATATATTTATAGTAGGTATTCTTTGTATTTAATTTGTTTAGCCGTAGGTAAAATTATGCTTTTGGAGTGCACCGGAGTAAAAGTTAAATTAGAATTTTTGGAGATTACTACGACACACTCGAAAAGGATAGTTAATATATTCTGTCTGGGAGATTTTGAGCTACTTTCTTTCACACAGATAATAAAATAGTTTTAATTGTTAATTAGTAACTATAATGTTTAATGTATATTCTAAGTTTATAATTATGTCTAAAGTAAGTTGGTATCTCTTTCCTTAAAGAATATAGTATAGACATTTAGAAAGTATGATTTTTTTTGTAATAATATTAGTATTAAGTATCAAGTGTAGTACTGCTAATGCATGCACACAACAAACAAATATTTACCAATTTGGAGTAAACATCTTCTGCCTCCTTGAACAGGAGAAGATGATTAGTAGATAGTTTAGATCTAGTAATACCACTGTTTATAATATGTTGATAAGTATTTTTTAAGTTGATTTGTCCAATAGGTTTAGTAAATATATACTATTTTTACACTGCTAACACCAGCGTAAATTTATCAAGTATTTTTGTGTAACCAGTGTCGATTTTTGATTAAAAAAAAATCGAGCACCAATTTGAAAAGATAGGAAGATGTAAAATTTCGAGAGAAATTGTACTTTGCAAGTTTATATATATGGATATTGACAAATGTACTTGTTTGAAACCACACGAATAGATAGGTATTGTAACATGTAAACCCTCATCTTTATACTATTTAGCAATGGCTAAATGACAACCAAATAGTTCTATAACTATACGACGAGGAAAATTTTTGGAGGTGAATACGCAAACTATCCAATGGATATTGGTATACTGTGTCTAATTCTTTAGATACATAAAAAAAAACCCCTGTTGAAACTGTATTGTAATTGTAATTTTTTGTTAAGAGGAAGAGAGGATTAGTTAAGTAGGGTATTATTAATAATAAAAATAATTTTTTGAAAATTTTGAAGTGGGAGCTTGAGTTCTCCAAACCTCACAAGTGTTAACCTAGAGAAATTGACTCTCATAAAGTGAGGAAGTGTTTGGTTCATGTAACTTGTTTATTTTTATTTATTTTATAAGTTGCTTGAGGATTATAAGTATGAAGTGTTTCCTTGCTTTTCGGTTATGCTTAACCACCAATGTATCACAACTTGATTTTTTTTTGTGTATTGTCATACTAAGATATACCATTTTGTTTGTCAATTTTGACTTTTGTTTTATATTGGTTGTTACTTGTTTTCTTTGTTTTCAGTTTTTTCTGTAATTGAAAAGAGTAGAGAGGAAGGTTAGGTCAAATTTTACTTCACTTCGCGGCATAAAATTTTTACGGGGAAGCGGGGAATTGTAACGTAAATACTGACCCCGAGTCTATGATTGGGATAATTGTCTACGGAAGAGATTGGTGAGAGGATGTCTATGGGAGACGGGAGACGGGAGGCAGCAACTCAACATGGCGGGCGATATAACCTGACTGGAGCGGTCGTGATCGACGTGTGTTTTTTGGGGGAGAGATTATGTATTTGATTTTCTATTTTGTTTGACGTCGGAGGGCGTCTACGGAATTTGCCCGAAGTGGGTGTGTTTTTTTGTTTGATTGATTGATCGATGGCCGGATTGTGAGGCGATGAAGCCAAACCGCGCGTGCCTGCTGCTGTGGTGAAAATCTCGGAAGAAGTGATGAACGGACCAAAAAGGACATAAGGTAGCATCTGCATATTCCATTATCTGGATCCCACGGAAGAGGCTGTGGCGGATGGCGCTTCAGAAGATTCGTCCTAGACTTCTTTTTGGAGATTACTACGATCGGTGAGCATCTGGACCTGGTGAGGCCTTCCATGATGCTGAGGAGAGGAGTCGGTCCATGAGAGCCATCAATTATTGTTTGAACCTTTTCGTGTTGGGATCAATCCTTCTCTTTACTCTTTTCTTTGCTAAACCATGATAGACGTGGTTATAGAAGCATTAAATTATGTTCTTTCCTTTTACAAGGGTTTCATTTACTGTATCAATCAATACATCCCACTTCCCTGTGCTTCACCATCATTCTCACCCACGAATCTTGAGATGAGAGAACAATAGCCGTCGTATCATTTTTACGCTACACACTGGCTCCAGACGGTTGGGAGCAGTTAAGACTTGTGTTATCCCAAAAAACAAAATAACCCATCAGGGCCAGTTGTTTGACCGACAGTCACATTTGACTGTGGTGCAAATCCACGATAATTCTATATAACCCCCGTTAACTGACAATTTTCGGCCCGTCAGCATTTGGTGATACTGTCACGTCACTCCTCTTCAACGTGTTTGCCTACACTGGCTTCGAGTCACGGAAACAGTTCAGTTTAAAATGTGTCTTATGGTATATAAGGCACTGAACGGACTGACACCATCATACTTGACTGGTCTCTGCGGGGGGAACAATCTTACTCAGAGGCAACTCACGCTGAGGTCGGCCAAGTCCGATTTTTCCAACAGACTGGTTGAACCCTCTCATGCAAATGGGACAGAGCTCTCAATGTAGTGGGTCCACATTCTTGGAATGACCTTCCATTCGGTTTGAGATCAGAAAGCAATTTCGAAACCTTTAAAAAGGAGTCTACAAACTTTAACAAGAAAATTTAAAGGACCCGGTGGTGATCAATTTTTTACGCTTGACTAATACGAACCAAACATAAATTTTGACAAACCGCCCGAAACGAGAACACAACAGCTTGCTGGGACCGTTTGAATCTCAAAACTCTTAGGTTGACTATAAATTGCAATCACCCGTCGAGTATACAATGACCTTCATCAGTGTAGCGACGGTGCCCCCAAGTATTCTCGGCCCGTTTCAGCTTTTGATCAAATTGTGATCAGCATCGATTCGCTGGTCATCAAACGTGATGGCATTTGAAACGCCCCATTCTTGACATGACTATGTGCCACCCAATTTAATATCATAAATGATGCTAATTGTTCTGTGACAGTAAATCTATTTGCATTGATTGGCCAGCGGAGACAGTGCGCCCAAGTCGGGGAGAGTATAAAAAGAGTACCAACCATCTTAGGGTAGAAGTGCGGCTGCCCCCGAGGGTGCTCCTCGTTCCCGGTGACCGGGGACCACACCGACTGCTGCTTCACCTCTGAATAAGGCTGTAACAAGAAAAACCATATTAAAACAGCTTCTTTAGGACGAGCACTTTAAGGAGGGCACCTGAAAGTTCAATTCAATTTTTTTTTATTATTTCAAATATTTTAATAGAAGCGAAGCTAGCAGTCCACAATGGAGTGCTGATACCAACCCTGATGCATGGAAGTGAGGCATAAAACTGGCATAGGAAGGATGAAAGTAGACTGAATGCTGTAGAAATGAGATCCCTGAGGCGCATGTGTTTTTTTTAATTTACATTTTACAAAAGAAAAAGTAGAATGCAAAAAGTCCCGATAAAGTACTTTTTGTAGTTTGTCCAATGGGAGCTAGTTATTCGAAACCCAAAATGAATAAATAAACCCAAAAAAATTATAAAATTTACATGTTTTTCTAACCAATAGCTTTTTCCTAATTCATTTGGTTCGAACATCACTAACATTATTATTTTAATAAATGAAACCACAATTACCTGATCGTCCCTTGAATTCTGCTGAAACAGCAGTGAACCAAACAGCTTATCCGGCTCCGAATGTCCAAACGGAGTGTAGAACCCCTCTATCTCCTCGTCAGCTCTCCGCGGAGTGCCGACTGGCTCCGGCCGCACCTGATACCCCTTCTCCTCCTTCCTGAGATGCTTGTTACACCCAATCGGCGAAGGCGCCACAAACTGATCTTGATAATCGCAATTACTGTTACTATTACCAACTTCACAAGTTACTGAATCTTCGTTCGAACTCGTATTAAACAACGAATAACCGCGATCTTTATTCGGCGCAAAGCTCAAATTTACCGCGGCATTTTTTTCTATCGGCGTCGTTGTTTGCTGTTGTTTTAAGCCGAGATCCGCCATTCTTCCGGTAATTTCGCGCGACGCATCATTACTTGCGACTTGAGGGTTGCCACTCATCAGTATTACGGGAGAGTTTGCGTTTGTCTCTTTTTGCCCACCTAACGCCATCATGTTTTGTTGGTGAACCATCGACATTAACGGGTTGCGTATCGTGAACATGCCGTTTGACGTCGGCGTTATGGTGGCTTGGCATTGATTCGGCGGCATCGGTATCGGATCCGGTATTCTGATGCTTTCGCCGACTCTTTTGCCAGTCTGCTGGTGAAGACTGGATACGCTGACTGCGGGGAGGGTGGGGTGGAACATGGGGTTGCGCAGGGTGACCATGCGCGGTTCATCGCCCCGCGGACGGTTGTGGGTCGTGCTGGTTTCAGATTGGACCAGTAGGTTCGGCGGGGGCTTTTTGGATTTTTTCTTTGATTTTTTGGATTTTGCATTTGAGGGTTGTGACTGCGCGGGGGCGGGTGCGGGCGGTTGCGCTTTCATATCTGGAAAAAATTCAATATTTAGTATTTAAAATACATATATGTAAAATATATGTGAAATATGTGAGGGTTTTTTTTTCTGGGAAAGACCTGTACAAATCTCACCCCACTAACGGCCGTTCTTCCTAACCTTACTGAGCAACCGCTGAACCGAAATTTTACCTCAGCACTGTTCAAATGCACAAATTCACCTTTCCCAACGAAATTCTCAGTCAAACTTGCGATCATCTTAAGTTATCGATTTCTGTGGATTAAAGTTCTCCTGGTAAAAGACTGCTTATAAAAAGTGTTAACAGAGTGTCAAATGACAGCGTAAACGTCAAATGTCATAGATATCTATGGTCAAACATCATTCGTTTCGCGAACTATTTTTTGTACCTGTTTGTGTATTGACAATTTTGAATATGGAGAGCGAAAATGAAGATATTTTTAATGTAATACCAATAGCGGGTATGGACAGCGACGATGAAGATATTATTGACAATTATTGATTGAAGAAAATGAAGATATTTTTAATGTAATACCAATAGCGGGTATGGACAGCGAATGTGAAGACAGCGACGATGAAGATATTATTGACAATTATTGATTGAAGAAAATGAAGATATTTTTAATGTAATACCAATAGCGGGTATGGACAGCGACGATGAAGATATTATTGACAATTATTGATTGAAGAAAATGAAGATATTTTTAATGTAATACCAATAGCGGGTATGGACAGCGAATGTGAAGACAGCGACGATGAAGATATTATTGACAATTATTGATTGAAGAAAATGAAGATATTTTTAATGTAATACCAATAGCGGGTATGGACAGCGAATGTGAAGACAGCGACGATGAAGATATTATTGATTGAAAATTGAAAGAACGTACAAAAGACAAACTTCAAAAAAGTCTACTTCCGTTTTCGCGGCATTAGTAAAAGTCAAGGTAACACTTTATTTTTCAAATATACGTTTTTAAACATAAAATGTTGGTGTTTGTATTACAATATTTAAGACAAATAATATGTATTCAAAATAAATAGAAAATTAACTTGTTATGTTAATTTAACATTGAAAGTTTTTACTTTGATGTCATTTTATTGACTATGAAAGTGTGGGGGTACAATTATATTTTCCATAGAAGTACTTAACAAAACACTTGGCTGATCGGCGGCTCAGATTGATCATTTGAAAAGTTGGGGAGAATGAACGGCTGTAAGACACCTGGCGTAGCGAACCACTTGGGATGACCTATAGCAGAGGTGTTGGTTATCCAATAAATGGATCCCGGGGCAGCGGTACCTATACCCACCTCCCAATATGAATTATCAAGTTAGTGAATTGGTCCCTTACCTCTGGCTGCCTGCAGCTTGGTGGTGTCCACCATTATGAGAGCCGGGGGCGCCACTACCGGAGGAGAAGGCCTGCACTCGGGGGCCACGTTGCTTAGCTTCACCGTAGGCTGAAAGAAGAACAAACAATTCAAATGGTAAAAAGCAATCACATAAGCGATTTTTGCATAGATAATAAAAACATGGGGATATGGCATGGAAGCGTGTCGATGGTCACCAAACTACTACCAAACCGTGCGGATGCATTGAAAATGATGTGTTTTGGTGTGTAAGTAGAAACAAAGGCAGGACGCCGCTGTCGAAGCGAGCAGCAGTGGTATAGGTGAACGGTGTCGGCAGCACTCTTTGTACATGCGGTGCAATGGTGTAATATCTTAATTACGACTTTTTCACATAGATGGCACTGTCGTCAAGACAGTACCGGAGTGATACCTGAGAACCTCTCAAGGTCAGACAGACAGATTATTACCATTGTATAGAAAGGACCTTAGCTTTCTGGCTCTCCAATAATGGAATGGAATGGATTGAGATTCTGTGTATTCCGTTATTCATAACCAAATGTTTGTTGTAATCGCAGTTTTATTTATCAAGAGATAAATACATAATAAATACTAAAAATAATTCATGGCCCATCTCCTTCGTTTCTACTATATATGGTTTATTTAATAATACAGAAGAACTTAAAAAAACGTATTGTTTATAATAATATTTAGAATTTCGAAAAATAAACTAATTTAATCAAAAAAAGAAATAACTTGTCTGCATAATTTAATGAAAATTTGAGATAAAGCTGAAGCGTTTAATTATGGATCAGGAGCAAAAGTGATTACAGTAAAACCCTGTTAATTCGAAATTTTTGTCAAGAAAAATACCCAAGAATTTAAAAGAAAAATTCTAAGTTGACTAATTTGTACATTTATTTTGTTCTGTACATGAAAAATTTATCAGTGTAATAAATCGATAAATTTGGCGTATAATTTCGTAAATCTGACAAAACCAGCCTTGGAGATAGAACGCCATAAAATTTCGAGTTTTTTTTGCGGTTTTTCCCATGAAAACGGCGCTATAGAAGTAATCCAATTATTATTATTATGCATCGTCCTAATTCGTATTGTTTTGAAATTCTGAATCTGAGATGCCGGCCGCACCGTTAATCAGCCTCGAATTCTCGATTTACACGTTATTATGTCCTATTTTTACGCATTTACTTTTGAGTACCTGAATTTGCAGCTGCCGCAACGATAATCGCCTGCGAAATTTCGATGTACATGGAAATACGTGGTATTTTTACGAATTTAGTCTGAATATCTAATTTTCGAGGGCTGGCCACGATGGTAATCGACTTCGAAAATTGGTTTACACGGGAATAAGTCTTATGATTACGAATTTTCTTTGAATACCTACCAGAATTTTGTAAAGGACGGCTGCGGAAATTGACTTTTCGTTAATCAGAATTCGTTAAATAGAAATTTTTTTTTCGAGGTTTTGCGGATATCGAATTAACAGGGTTCTACTGTAGAATCAGCGGGGCGATACTTACAATGGCGCTCTTGGGAGTGGGGTTGGGTGCCTGCTGCTTGGCGGGGTCCACCCAGGTCAGCGTGATGCCGGGAGGCAGCTTCAAATCCGCTACCTGCAACACAAATACAACACGTTACACATTGTTAGGTCTGGATTATGGATTTACAGACAAGATTAAAAAAGAGACGCCCGACACTTGGCCATATTTCAATTAAACCTTTAATGCTGGCCTTTTCAACGTGTTCCATCCCAACAGGCGGCACACTTTGCCACAGTGAAATTAATATTTTAGTAAAACTGAATGGAGCAATGCTGCAAAAACTAGTTAATTTGACTAACTAACTAACCAACATGCCATTTCTCCGCAGGGGTAGGCAGAGAGGATAGACTGCCACACAACACATTCTTAGAGGATAGGAGGGAGTGAACATGTTGTAGGAGGGAGGAAACACAGAGGCTGACAGATCATTCCGCAGCCGAGCTGTTGAACACAAGAACAAGTTATAGAACTGACCCGTTCTTAAGTGACAAATGTGAACCGTGTACAAATGTTGGCCGCGCGTTAGGAGTGTTTCCCGGTTGTGCACCGTTGCCGAAGGGATGACGCCCTTGCTTAATTCACATGCACTCATCGTCTCATGCATAATCTTCTGTTACTCTTGTCATGACCCGACCCGAGTATTTTATTCACTTCAATTTCTTCTAGCATTCACTTACGGCTGTTCTTCCCAACCTTACTGAGCAACTGTAGAGCCGAAATTTTGCCTCAGCACTGCAGGGGTAGGCAGAGAAGACGGACCGACAAACAACTCGATCTCAGCATACACTTCTTGCTTCATTCACATTCATACAACGCCTCATACATTCTCTTCTGTTATTTCGACTTCTGACATGGCCCGACTCGAGTATTTGATTCACTTGATCGTGCTATGTCTTCCTCGGGCGTCCCCGGCTTCTTCTTCCATTCACATTCGCGTCATATATTCTCCTTACACTCCTTTCTTCGTTCATTCGCTCTACATGCCCAAACCATCTAAGCGTCCCTTTCTTAATCTTGCTCACTACGCTTACATCAGCCTTGCATTCTTTACGAATCTCAACATTTTTCACTCAATCATACATGGTTTAACATATACGTTTTTAAATATAAAATGTTGGTGTTTGTATTACAATATTTAAGACAAATAATATGTATTCATAATAAATAGAAAATTAACTCGTCTATGTTAATTTAACGACGATGAAGATATTATTGACAATTATTGATTGAAGAAAATGAAGATATTTTTAATGTAATACCAATAGCGGGTATGGACAGCGAATGTGAAGACAGCGACGATGAAGATATTATTGACAATTATTGATTGAAAATTGAAAGAACGTACAAAAGACAAACGTCAAAAAAGTCTACTTCTGTTTTCGCGGCATTAGTAAAAGTCAAGGTAACACTTTATTTTTAAAATATACGTTTTTAAACATAAAATGTTGGTGTTTGTATTACAATATTTAAGACAAATAATATGTATTCATAATAAATAGAAAATTAACTCGTCTATGTTAATTTAACATTGAAAGTTTTTACTTTGAAGTCATTTTATTGACTATGAACGTGTGGGGGTACAATTATATTTTCCATAGAAGTGGGCGAGTCCTTCATAGACAATTTAGGAAGTTCAAAGATAAAAAATGTTTGGAGACAGTCAAATAGAGCGAATACTTAACAAAACACTTGGCTGATCGGCGGCTCAGATTGATCATTCGAAAAGTTGGGGAGAACGGCTGTTAGACGTCATATATTCTCCTCACACTCCTTTCTCCGTTCATCTGCTCTACATGCCTAAACCATCAAAGCATCCTAAGCAATTAGATTAATCAGCCTCGCATTCTTTCCAAATTTCCAAATTTTTTTACACTGTTATACAAAGTTTTAGCACACATACGCCCCAGAGATCTCTTTAATTCCTTTAAAGGAGTATTCATCTATTCAGTGTTTTATGAACACAGGTGTTTAATGGGCAGTCCGTTTGGAATATATATCTTAACAAGGGAAGCAACCACAGATACTAATAGGATGACACATTTATAGTGAGCTGAAATTTTTTTTTGAGAAATTTGCTTATATTTTTTTATAACCGTGATATTATGTAAATGTTATCGTATTTTGCAGCAAAAAAAAGGATATTATGTAAATGTTATCGTAATTTGGAGCAAAAAAAGGATGTTATATAAATGTTATCGTATTTTGCAGGAAAAAAAGGATATTATGTATATGTTATTGTATTTTGCAACAAAAAAAGGATATTATGTAAATGTTATCGTATTTTGCAGCAAAAAAAAAGGATATTATGTAAATGTTATCGTATTTTGCAGCAAAAAAAAAAAGGATATTATGCAAATGTTTTCGTATTTTGGATATTATGTAAATGTTATAGTATTTTGCACCAAAAAAAAGGATATTATATAAATGTTATCATATTTTGCAGCAAAAAAAAAGGATATTATGTAAATGTTATCGTATTTTGCAGCAAAAAAAAAGCTGTGTTTTTTTTTAATAAATTGATAAATTAATGACAATTTGCGACGCGAAGTTAGCTGCGGTCCAATTTATGGCTACTCAAGCTTGTCAAAACCGGGGATACAGATATTTTTGGAATGTATAATTTTACCTTCTTATTAAAATACTGGAAAATCGCTTGAAAATATGAAAATTCTTCTTATTTGCATCTTTTTGCATAAGAATCATTAATTTCGAGTTAAAAATCGCGTTATCTCAAATGCGAAATTTTCCAGCTTCTACACAATATATTTTTTAAACTTGTTTCAGGCAGTTCTATCCCAATGGTTGTGTGTTCAGTTATTTGCGAGATGGTGACACTGACCTGAACCCCGTTCTTGAGCTGCTCCATGATGCTGCAGGACACAGGCCCCGACTTGGAGCCACCGTGCTGCATATGTTCCAGCGGGGGCGCCATCACAGGCGGTGATGGACACATTGCGTTCTGGAACCACACAAATAAAAAGACAATATGTTATTTGCTATCTCAATGAAAGATATGGAATAAATAGTTGACCTCATCACATCTTCTCATCCTATTCGGCTCGGGGAGCCGTGGCTTCGACAAGGCAACTCCGGGCGTCCCTTTCCCGTGCTGCTACAGAGGTCAGGTCTCCGTCAGTGGCAGCCCCAGCCTCTAGAGTCACTTTCCCAACTTTCCCAGGGACGCTCCCCGGGTTATAATTTGTATTTTTGAAAACTGTGATTAATTTATCGGCTTGATAAATAATTATAGTAGAACCCTGTTTATTCGATTTTTTTAAAATTTAATTTGTAAGTATTCAAATTAAAATCGTAATACAATGAAACTTTGAAGTCTTTTTTCTGGAGAAGTTTTCCAAAAGACCGAAAAAAATGTGGGATAAATTGGGTCATTTTTCCGATTCATTCCTTCAAGGGACCAAAAAACCAAACTTCTTAAGGGCGAGAGGGACGTCGGAGCGGAATTATTTATTATTTCGAAATATTGATAGTATTATTTTAAATAGAAAAATATTTTATAAATTTACATAGGCTTAGCATTTTTCAAAATCTAATCAGTAATATTACTTTTTTCTGACCGTATTGTATGTTTTACAAAATATTTAAAATATGAATATGATTTTCAAAGTGGAGAAAAATATTTTTAATCCTTTCTCGTTACGTTGTTGTAAATAAACTTAACCAAAGATTTAAAATCCGCATTCAAAAAATTAAAAAAAATAAATTAAAGTCACTTAGTGTTTATGAAAAATTTAAACTACACACTGTTCTTTTTTTTTAATTTATCTCATCGACATGTTAAAGAAAAACCTTCACAGCATTTTTTAAGCACATTCAAGTGTTTTAAATGTTTTTGTAAAACATGCATAGAACAGTCAGAAATGTGTAATATTACTGATTTTATTTTGAAATTTAAAACAAACATAACAAATATTTTCTCTTTAAAAACACCATTTTTATCATATTGCACTATAATATTGTCATTATTTTGAATTTATAAATAAAACTCTCCGACGTCCCTCTCCCGTTAAGCATAAAGACTTCTTAAGAGGGTTTCACTGTAATACGATATATATATATATACACATGTAAATCAAATTTAACACAAGTCGCAGGAGGCCCGTTATAATAATAATAATGGGATGATTTGTAAAGCGCCGTTGTGAAAAAACACCTCAAGGGCGCATATTCTATGAAAATTAATAAAAAATACTATAAATTTCCGTGTTAATCGAATTTTCTCAGTCGATTACCGCCGCGGTCGCCCCGTCAAATTCAGATATTTAAAGAAAAATTCACACTATTTTTTTGTGTGAATACCGCACTGTTGGTATTATGTATTATAATAACTCTATGACTACTTCTATAATATTGTCTCTGATATATATATCCTCTGCCTGTCATAGGCTTGTAAAAGGATGGTCAACGAGAATGGTCAATAAATGTGCATTTCATTTACAAGTGCGTTTCTGTTTGACACCACAATACAACATGGTGTCAGATGTGGGATCTAAACCCACGCCCTCGTAACTGCTCCCAAATGCAAAGGTAATGGAAAAAGGAAAGAGGAAGGTGGGAAAATACCTAGCTATTCAGATCTGGTCACCAAACACGGCTTAAGCCATTTCAAACACGTTTCAATTCTGAATGATGGTCTTTCACCAGGGCGATACTGCGAGTATCTTTCACTCTTGAAGGTGAGCAAATATACTATATATTATTATTAATGAATTAATTGTGAAAAAACACAAATTAATTCAATAAAATTTACATACGCATGCCTGGATTTGATCCCGCGACCTTTGGATTTGTAATCGAATCTAACCCGTCGATATCCCCATCCCCGTGTAAATCGAAATTTTGATTGATATTTACCAAATAAAAAAACTAATGAGGACAATGCAATCGGCGTACATCAACATTTTATGTTACCGCCACAACCAGATGCAAATTTGCAAAATCATAAGAATTATTTTCATACAAATCGAATATTTGTGAAACATAATAATCGACAAATTGACAAATTTCGATAAAAAAAAATACTTTTTCATAATATCAGGGTTTGAATTAACAGGGTTCTACTGTAGGATGAATTCTAATATCATCAGGTTACTCGTAACCCAGGAAAGTTCGTCCAAAGACAATATTAACTAATTACCTTGTGGCTGTTGCTAGCCAGCTCTATGGTGATGTCAGAGTTGAGATTGTACATCCCATTGGACGACGGCTGTTTCGCCTGCTGGCTGTTGCCCGTGGAGTTTTGATGCGACTGCTTGGGTTGCGGGGCGCTTCGCACGTGCGTGTTGCTGGCCGGCTGGGCTTGCACGGCCGCGGGCTTCTTGACTGGAAAAGTTAGGCGCAACAACTTTTTAGAAACACAAAAAATTTCTTGGTTTCATAACATACAATTTTTTTTTTATTTCAAAGCCTTGTTGTTCATGATGGAAATGACATTGTGAACTGAAAATAGCCGCATTGACCTAGAAATTTCAGACAGAAAAGCTTTGCAAATTTCATTTCAAGGCCAGAGTTCACTCTTTACTAACAAATAATCGCTAGAAATGATCGGTACCTATTTGAAAGAAAACCGTTATCACCAATTTACAATATAAGACCTATTGACTCTTAGTCGGTTTCACTATAAAGGAAAAAAAGAAAACTGTCAAAAAATATATTTCTTGGTCAAAATTTTATGAAAATACTAACTGTTAACAGCGCCCGATGTCTGCTGCACTGCCCCCGTTTTGGGATTCTGCTTCAGTGTGCCCTTCCCTCCAACGACCTTCAAACCGGGACTCGGTGCCGCCTGCCTCTCCAGAACCTTCACCTCTTTTTTGACCTCCTTTTTCGCATCCTTCTTCGCGCTGTCCTTCACCTTCACCTCCTTCTTGTTCACCTCCTTCGACTCTTTCTTGGCCTCCTTCTGCTGCCTCTTCGTCGGAACCTGTAACACAAAAGCAATTAGTAGTCAAAAAATTATAGAAAAAAAAAAGGATAGATATACAGTACATTATTTTCCTCCCTATCTAGAGCGAATAAAAATTGGCGGGACATTACTGGCTTTGTGAAATATTTTTTTTCATTGTATTCTAGTTACTCATTCAGGGGGTAGCCAACTTTATAGACAGGTGACGATTTAACGTCGATATCTACACTGTGTAAATTGTTTTTTTTTAGTGTAAATTTTCATTGTTTAATTCTTCACGTGTAAGGCGATCCGCTTCCTAAAATTCGAATGAAATCACGCACTCCTTACGCGGGTAGAGAAAAAAATTGAAATTTCCGCTGAACACCGGCAGCATGTTTCGATTTATGCAAAAAAAACATCACGAATATGCGTGTTTCATTTTATTCTGTAAGGGCCGTCTGTTTCAAAACCGCGAGCTAAATTTAAATTTTAACTGTCAGTTAAAGTAACTGGCGTGTCAAATAGGACAACGCGCTGTTTCAAGTATACATTTGCTAAAATAATAGTTATTAGTGTGGCCAGTCGAGAAAGCAGAATATTCCTCTAAATTGTGTGAAAAAACACGCCGCATCATTTTTTGGTGCGGCCACACCGATGGTTAAATTTGATATCTGATGAAATAGAAATAACAACTGTCAAAATATGCCGCGGGTTTTAGTTTGCGTCATACTGGTATCTAAAAAATATTCTTATATGGCTGAATATATCAATGATGCCGACAGCTTTGTTCCTACAAAAATATTTATGTGAGCGTTTAAAAATAAATGGCTACTTATTATAGATGATATTACAGGAAAAAATATAATTAGTCTTTCAGTAAGTAATATCGTATTGAATTTGTGGCATTGCAAATTTCGAGATGTTTCGACCTACGATATCGCGTCAAAAATTCAGAATCGTCCCAAATAAGCATAATCTTAATTATCTTGAATAGTTTTTGGGATATTATCCCGTGTTGAGTTTTCTCTCCCTGTAACCAAAAAAATTGCTTTTGGCCGTGAAAACCTGAAAACATGTATAATATATTATTATTTACGCGTGGTCGAAATGTTTTCGCTTTTCGATGAATACATATTACTGGATGAGGAATTCGTTGCCACTATCATCATCTTCTACAATATTATTCATGAAATAAATCGTAAGAAACGTTGAAGCGAGCGATTCCGTCAATAGAACTGTCAAATGTGTCAAAATGGCCGAGTAACTATCGGTTTTCGGAAAGTAAGTGCTAAAGTTAGAAGTGACGTAAAACAGGCAGTTAAATTGATTGAAAAACGTATTGTGGTGAAATTTAACTTTAGCAAGCCGTTTAACTCTTACATTTACTATAGCATGCGTTGAAACAGACGGCCCTAAAGCTCAGGCATAATTATTAAAATGTTTTACGGTCATATTCTAAAAAACTTCATTTGTCACAATGAACAATGCGACAATATCGGAAAAAGGGTTCGTAAGAAAGAGATTTTGCACTTTAAACATGTCTGATACTTTATTTCTTTCTAGCCTTATAAAAAAAACTCTATTTAATGACTACGGTCATTTTCAAACTGAGTTCAAATGCCGAAACAGCTGTCACAATAATAAAAACTAAAAATACTCGCAGAACTTTAAATTTTATTGAATTTACATTAAATTTTAAAAAAAATTAAATTGAGTTCTACAGATTAAACACAAAAACAATTAATAAAAAAAATGTCTGGTTAAACGAAAGGCCAAGGTGTGTTCTACTTGCAGTATTTAATTAAATCATCTATGATATTGCTAGGCCGTGAAATTCTCAAACCAAAAACACATGATTTTGCATTACTTCCCTTTGCTAAGTTTTGTTTTTCGGTCCCTTGAATTTTCATACAAAAAAATGTAAAAAAAAAAACACAATTTTTCCCATGTAACAAATTTTACAGCTAAAACAGCTTCCAGTCTAAGAAGTTTTAGGGGGTGAATCCATCACAAACGAAAACTAGTGGCGAAAAATACCTTGAAATATAATTTATTACTCATTTGTTGTTATTATTAACTTTTACAGGCCACATTTGAGTAATTTATTCCAGTTTTGGGCATTTCAGCTTTAACTTTATCCGACTTTACCCGGATGGAAATTAACATTTGCTTGTCTATCAGTGGTGGATCGAGATTTTTGAGTTTGCTATGACTGAACAATACGAAAGTGTTGATATTGTTCTAGACAAAAACAATAAAATATTATTTTTATTCAAAATTCTCCTGCAAAAATTAAAAAAATATTTTAATACAAAATTCTCAAAAATTTGGATCCCTCTTAAGAAGCCTTTTTTTCGGTCTCTTGGAAAACTTCTTTAGAGGGTTTTACTGTAATATATGTAAAAGCCAATTGGACGAATATGATTAAAATGAATAAATTACCTCAGGTTGAAGAATAACTTCAGACTTCTTCTGTTGTTGTTTGGAACCACCATCGACATTCACGATATTATTCTTCTTATTACTCGATTTCCCGCTACTCTCTTTCTCCTCGAAGTTCTTATTTACTCTCAAGCTCGCCATAGCGTCAATTATATCCGTCTCGTAATACTTCTTAGAAGCTTTCGTTTCGAATTTGGGCTTCGTTTGTTCTTGATGTTTCGACGTTCGTTCGTTCTTTTCTTTCTGCCGCTTAGCCACTTTCAGTTCCATCTCGTTCTGTATCCGTTCTTGTTCGGCTTGCTGCTCGCGCAGCTTTCGTTCTAGTATCTTTCGTTGCTTTTTACTGGGAGCCAAGTTCAGGTCGGTGCTGCTCAGTTCGGATACGGTACTCGCCGAACGAGATTGGATTATCGAGGAGTTGGTTGATGCTTGTTGGTGGTTCACCTGCTTTTTGTTCTGTTGTTTGGGCGGTTCTATTTTCGGTTCGACTTTCGGGGTCTGGAATTTAAAAAATCAATATTATAAACTTTGCGTCACCGAGATGGTTCATAGGTAAAAGAGTGTAACTTTATACAAAAAAATAAAAAAATTATGTGAATACTCTGCTCAGAACTAGTGGCATCCTCAATGTTGTGAAGCTGGATGAAGTACGAATGGGGAGGAGATGGAGAAGAGAAAGATGGAGAAGTACCTTGCTATTCATATCTGATCACCAAACATGGCTAAAGACATTCCAAGGAATTTTTCAACTCTAAATGGTGATGTTTCACCAGGGCATACCGACCCTGATGTATGGCAGTGAGGC
The DNA here is from genome assembly GCA_022606495.2 of Halesus radiatus. NCBI lineage: Eukaryota > Metazoa > Arthropoda > Insecta > Trichoptera > Limnephilidae > Halesus > Halesus radiatus. The sequence continues at coordinate 20,625 of JAHDVE020002561.1, forward strand.
ATGGAATTGGCAGAGGAAGGATGAAAGTAAAGTAAATGCCGTAGAAATGAGATCTCTGAGACGAATGTGTGGTAAAACCATGTATGATCGTATGAAAAATATTGAGATTCGTAAAGAATGCTAGGCTGATGTAAGCATAATGAGTAAGATTAAGAAAGGGACGCTTGGATGGTTTGGAGATGTAGAACGAATGAATGAAGAAAGGAGTGTAAGAATATATGATGTGAATGTGAATGGAAGAAGCGGGGGACGCCCGAGGAAGACATGGCACGATCAAGTGAATCAAATATTTGGGTCGGGCCATGTCAGAAGTCAGAATAATAATATAGAAGAGAATGTATGAATGTGAATGAATCAAGAAGTGTATGCAAAGATGAAGATGTTTGGCGGTACCTTCTGCCTACCCCTGCAGAGAAACGGAGTGATGGTTAGTTAGTTTATATATACAGTGGTCAGAATTCTAACGTAATTTAGTATTGGAACACTGTAAGCATTAGATGTTAAATCAAAAAAAAAATTCTAAAATGAGTTACGCCATTTTTCCTGTCAAACCGTCAAATTTAGGAGAAGATTCTCAGGAATGAGATGTTTCATATTTACCCTGTTATATCTTCTTCTATTATATAAAGCAAAATGTCCTGGGCGGGCAGTGTTTGTTTGTTTTGAATACAAATCTGCAGTTTTATTCCGAGCTTGATGAAACTTTGCACACTTGACCTTCAAAACAAGAGCAAAGTCGCTGTCTACGTGAGATTTCGAAAAACTGCCCCATCCCCCTTTCCCACCCTTTAATGGATAATTTTAATTTTTGTTGATGAAATTTTGGACACTTGACGTCCAAAATAATAGCAAAATGATGGGTAGGGTAAGGGTAGGGGTAGAAACAGTGGTAGGGATTAGGGGTAGGGATAGGGATAGGGATAGGGGTAGGGTTAGGGTTAGGGGTAGGGATAGTGGTAAGGATAGTGGTAGGGGTAGGGGTAGAGGTAACACATCACATCCTCAAAATTTTCCTCTAAACCATTCATAGCTGGTAATAATATAATAATAAAAAACACACACACTTACGCATAGGTAAAGATAAGGGCTTCATAATAGTGTTAGTGGGGATCAAATAAATGTGTGTTAACTGCATTTCATTGTTAAACTGAGCTTCACCTTTGGTTTTTTCTTGGACTGAGACAGCGCGTGCATCTGCGCTATTGTAGCCTCCCAGCTCATGCCCGCCTTCTCCTTCTTCTGGGGCGGGGGCGCCGCCGGCTGCGTGCTGGCGTCAAGCTGGGAGGCGGCATCGCGGCGGGGAGTGGCTAAAATAGAAAGGAATACATCAATTTCATCATCACAGTAAACAACATACATTAGATCAAAAATGTCATTATTTTTAAATGAAGCTTTTAAAAAAAATACAATGCATAGCGAGAAAATTCTGTTTTAACATTGTTGGAACTTATCCAGTTCCACATAAACACTCTACTAATTATGGGTACCATTCTCCACTATCCTGAATGTCGAGACTTATTAACTCAAGCCAAGGCCTTGAAGTTTTCGGTAGCAGTCTAAATGATTTTTTTTTAAATGAAAGAAATTGTAATGTCAAGCAACAAAGTGATTGCTTTCTTCGATAAATAAATAAATAAACAAATATTATTTAAAATGTCTAAAATCACGAACTCTACCAAAACCATGTTCAGGCTTTACTTGAATGTTCTCTCAAATGTATATTTTTGTGCTGTTCTTTTTCTATAGCTCTTGTTCATCTCATTTCTTGTTGTGTACTTTGTGTAAATCGCAGGGCAAATAATACATAGAGATGACCTAACACGCAAGGGGAAGAAACCAAAAATAAGGGGGTGAGGGGCGAGCCACACATGCCACCAATTTAAGTAATAATATTTGGTTGACTTGTTTCCAAAAATCGAATATTTTGTTTGACCCTTTAATAAACGTATTATAATTTGCTTACCACAGACAAAATAACGCTAAACAAACATGGATGGCAGTGAACTGGGTGTCACGTAACCTTTGCCTCCACCCGTCCGGACGGTATGTTGGGGAAAGTCTATTAATTTCCGACTTCTGGTGTAATCAATCGAACAATGGTCCGTTAATATTAAAATAAATAAATAACGTCAGATGACGATGCCCGTGATAGGGTGAAACCGGTCCGGTCGAAAATAAATAAGTGGAAAAAGTTACAAAGGTATTTTAATAAAAAAATTCATTTTTGTCCATATTTTTCATTTTCAAGTTACATTTCAAGTATTTTACAAAATATTTAATTTAAGGGTATTCTTGGTCACGTATACCAAGGTCAGAAAAGAGGAGTTCTGTGTCTGATAAGGGAGCCACAATTCTTACTTTGGTAGATACATAATATTTGATTTGCTTCTATTTGTAAAATGTTTCCTATAAAATATTTAAATATGCTCTTTTAGATGGAATTGTATTTATAGCAACTGTAAAAATCACATCTTCTCTAAGCTTAAATTGTCTTATAAAACTGTGTTCATATGAAGCGACCTGCCATCTGTTTTTCTGTATCTGTTTGTACATAATTAGATAGAGAATATCAAGTGATATTTGTACAGCGCCTTTAAGGTGATTTTTCACAAAAACGGCGCTATACAAATCATCCAATTATTATTATTATTATGGAGTAAAAGCAAAAATAATTGTAGTTTTATTTTTAAATAATTGTCCAACTCGGGGAAGTCATATGTATGACTGATATACTAACCATATCTCAAACTTCGAGATGAGAAAGCAAAGTTAGTAATCTAACGGTCGACTACGGTGTCTTACCTTCGTTCTGCTGGAAGAAGTAGATGGGCTTGTCAGAGCCTCGCGGAGTGATGGTCACGCTGGGACCGCAGTCTGGCATCAGCACTCGCTTTATTGTGACCATGCACGGTTCGGCAGTGCTCGTCTGGAAATAGAGAAAACACGGTTATAATGTTTAAATATCATTTACTCAAAAAATTGTTATTTGCAGACTCGTATTCAATTTTTTTATAATGTCGTTTTTGTTAGGTACAGTGAAACCCTTTTAAGAAGTTAAGGGTTTATAAATTGGACCATTTTTTAGATTCAGTCTTCAAGGGATCGAAAAAACCTACTTCTTAACACATTGTAATCGGGCGCTTCGAACAATAGAATCTAGCCTATAGCGGGTGTTTTTCGCGATTAGTGCAAAAATATATCGCTTTCTTAAAATTGACACAATTTCTAAACCAAATAATATTTTCGATTGAAATTTTCAAAGAAATCATATATGACATTTGATCATCAAAAATAAATTATAATTGCTTTGATTACATCATAATTTCACCACATTTCAAAGCTGAATATAAAAACCTGATATTAATTTAGTAAATAGAATTCAATATTTGAAAATTCCATGTAAAAGATAACATGTTTATTCATATCATATAGTTATATAATAAATAATAATATATATTTGCCATGCCCGCAATTTTACAATCGCTGGATGTGTGAAATCTGATCGCGTAAATATTGAACAGTGTCGCCTAAGGCCGAAGGCGAACACTCAATAACTCATAAGTTTAATTACTTCTTGTAAAAAAAGAGTCTTTTGCGGTTGCCTCGCCTAATTGAAGAACCCATTCCACTTATGAATCATAGTATTTATTCTTTCAAGGAATCATTACACTCGATGTGTTGATAATCCATCACACACTATAAGTGCATGTATCACATAAATTCCTCCAAGTATATGCTTGTATACACAATGACAATGGAGTAAATAAAAAATAAAAATACATGTAAAAAGCAGTGGATGATTGGTAAGTACTTACGAAAAACTGGCATTGCAAAGGATTTGTTTGCAAGGTGTTTGTAAATGTTTATAAATTTTGGTAAAAAGTGGTCAATAATTGGTTTTACTTTGCATAATCGGTCGGAACTATCTGTGATATCTTCATTGTTAGAAAAATGCCACGCTTTCAAATCTGCCGAAACCGGTCTCTGGACATCGTTTTAGCAAAATAAGGAGCTTCGGTTGTTGGTTCCGTAGACCAATACTCTTCCCTTATATCCTTTCGAACTTGTCCCATCAAAATAATCAGCCCCAAAAACTTTTTCATTTCTTTCAAAGTAATATTTTTCCACTTTCCCGATTTTTTATATAATTTGTAATTATGTGAGTTTTGGTGGTAATATCTATTAGATTCGTTTACAAAATATTCAAACAAATCATCACCGATAAATAACTCTATCGCATCACTTACAGTTTGAGGACAATGGACATTTGAATTCAAACCGCGGCGGCCTAAAAACGATTCCAGAACTGGAGGATTATCAAACGATGACCACTCGTCCACATCCTCATCTGAGCTCGTCTCCGAATCAGAATCACTTTCAATAGTGCGACGGTGAAACGTTCTTGGTCTTGGTATTTGTTCATCATCAGTCGGTTCGTTGTATGACAACTCTTCAATATCATCCATTCCATGAACAATTAGATAAATTGTCGGCATACACTTCATCGTCACTATCATTGGCTTCTAAAGACATTTTTGTAGGGATAACGTCCTATACAATGCTAATATATTCAAATAATAAAATACCGAACAGTAAACAAAACAGTGCGAGCGGTATGAAAAATAATCCAACACGTGAAATGAAAACTAAACTGGAGATTGAGATCGCATAAAAACTCTAAATTTCTGGCGACGTCTTTACAAGCGGCACACTAGCCAATCCGGACAAGGCATCTCAAATAACGTCGACAGGCTGTCGCCTAGCACCCAGGTAGCAAATTACCCTACAAGGCGTTTTATTTCACGCTGATAACAAACCCGTATAATGCCGTTGCCCGCCAAAAACCTACAGTCGACAAAAACGGCATTTGCCGTGTCCCGACGACAATGTGTTAAGAAAGAAAACTTCCTAAGTGGGAAGTTCTTAACCTTTGGTGCGCCAGCATGTCCAATAAGTAATGCAAAATTAATATCTGTTGAACACCAGCGTGTCCGACTGGTGACACAAAAAACAGCCTTAAAAAATGTTTGTAGCTTACCAAATTAAAAAATAAATAAAATGGTGAATGTTTTATGACTCGCTTGTCTTGTTTGTGCCAAGTGAAACAGCAGTATCATATTTTATTGCATTCTATCAAACAGGTTTTAGAACAATACAAACACAAATGTGAAAAATGTAGGTTATGATAACCAAGCCACAGAGTCAAAGACAGTGCAACGGGAGGAACTTTAAAAACACACTAGTAATTTCAATGTAGGAGCTGTGTTTTTACTTACAGAAACAGAAATACCGCATTTTTACTTACCAACCTGAAATTGCGATAACATAAAAAAATAACTTTTTTTTTTTAATCCGAAAAACTAGCAATAAATTACGTCTTATGTAAAAAAGAGATTCGATACCTAATAACATCCCATATTCAACTCATTTTAGTTAATTACTGTGTTTTTATTTACCTTGCAGTAATAATAATTTCTTATACATTACAAACATATTGTACATTTAATACATAAAAGAAATTACATATATCTACTTAATATTTGTAAGAAAAAATATTTACAAATTTTGAAAATATTTTTGTCTTAGAAAAAAGAAAAATTAAAAAAAAAAACAGGCAGTAGTGAAAATCACTTCAATGGGGAGAGCTTCTTTCAAGAGTCAATAGGATTTCCCTTCTGAATCTCTCCTCACTGACGCAAAATATGTCAATATCCTGTAAGATTTTATTCAGGAGCAATATACTCCTCCCCACCGGCAGACCCATTGGCGGGTTGGCCCTACAGGCAGGAGATAGAATAATCTATGACCACGCTGTCTTAGATAATCATCAGGAACATAGACTTATGCACTCCAAAATAGCTGAATTCTTAATAGAGCCTCGCAGCAGTCTAAAAAATGGGTAGCGGGCATACACATACATCCAAGTGAGATCCAAGCATGCCCAGAAGAAGGTTATTTTGATAAAGCCGTGAATAGTGACCGAACCTCATGTAAAAGCATCTCAAAAAATTTTCTGAACCCTCTCCAACACGAGGTGAGGTGACCTCATGGGGATTCCAAATAGACACTCTCCAGCCAACTATAGACTAAAGAGAAGTATAATATTTTAATAGTATGGATACCCTGAAAAACTGTGATATTTCGGATAAGAAATCCTAACATTTTTAATGGAGATTGGGCATCATTCCCCCTCGACATGAACAAGAAATGCAACTTTACTTTCACACACATTGCAGATCTTTTATAATGGAAACAAGCTTGAGATTATGACCGAGCATATTATTTACTTATTATTATTTACCTATTATTATTTACTCACTACTTCTTGTTAACAAAAATATAGTCACCCTGTGATTGTGGCTAATTGGAGCACAGATACTTTATGATAGTTATTTGGGTTACAATGAAATTATTATTGTTGTAATCTATAAATGCAAGGCCCAACTTAAAGATTAACTGTAGATTTTATAGTTGGTTACAGTTCAAATAAATTTTGGGTTAATTTAAAAAAACATATATATAATATATGGTTACTCAAGACAGGATTGTCCTAATGAGATGAGTGGCTAATGTTTTGTTTTTTCAATTTAAGAATAAATAATGTATGTATGGTAGGAGAGACTAAATGTAATGACTGATTTATCTGGTGATGGTTATACCCGCGCATAGAGATTGCATATGCGATCCACATTTGACTCAAGCACCAGACAAAGCTCTGCGTCAAAACATACGTATAACGGGATAGACATACACTGTGCGGAAAAGGCCAGCATTATATTATAAAGGTTAAAACTGTTATTAAATAAAGAAATCTATTCTCACCTCGGCATGTCCCACTGTTGTGTGATGGTCGGCGTGCGGCGCCGGACTGTGATTGGTGGGCTCGTGGGGCGGCGACGGCTGCTTCGGCCTATCAGAGGGCGGCTGCGGCTTGTCTCCGCCGCCCGATTGGCTGTTGATCTCGGCGCTGAGTTGCTGGCGAAGGATCTCCGGCACTGGAACGGATTGAAGATTGGGGGTTATGGAAGTTACTAAAAGGTAATATGTACTCTGTTAATCTTTGAATAAGAAACTCCAGTGAAAAATATTAAGGTTTAAAAAATATATAATTTCTTCCAACGATTGGTAACTTTGTGGCATCATTATTAATTAAATAATTTGAAAAAAATATATTTTCATATAGATCAGCAAACACCGATTCAAAGTATAGAAGTTTTATTGCATAAAAGAAACATTAAATATTATTTTAACTAACCTTTTTTTAAATACTAGATTTTCACCATTCTTGTGTGTTTATCCTGAGATCAAATTGTGATAAGTTGTCAGGGCAACTAACAATCAAGCCGTTTTACTGCAGGGGTAGGCAGAGGACGGACGGCCAAACAACTCAATGTTGGCATACACTTCTTGCTTCATTCAAACAAAGTTTCATACATTCTCTTCTGTTATTCCGACTTCTGACATGGCCCGACTCAAGTATTTGATTCACTTGATCGTGTCATGTGTTCATCGGCGTCCCCGGCTTCTTCATCCATTCACATTCGCGTCATATATTCTCCGTACACTCCTTTCTTCGTTCATTCGCTCTACATGCCCAAACCATCTAAGCGTCCCTTTCTTAATCTGTCGAGGAAGTTTCCATAAATAATGTGATGGGGTCAGCGGAATTGTGACAGAGTCTGTGTACGCGTGACCATATTATTCAGATCCTTGTGACATAGAGGTGGGGGGAAGGAGTTAAAATGTCACGAAAACACTGTGACATAATTTATGGAAGCCGCCCAAGCATGACGGTCATATCTGTTATATTCTAGTGTACTATTACACTTATTGTGAATAATTACTTTATTATACATACTGAAAGTTTGCTGAAGTTTCGGATTTCATTGAATACCAGTTCAAATGAATTTTTTTATTAAAAAACCTTTGTAACCTTTTTCCACTTATTTATTTTCGACCGGACCGGTTTCACCCTATCACGGGCATCGTCAGACTGGCACAATGAATACTAAATCTATGGTATATATAGCATGAATGTCGGGAGTGAGTTCCCTGCTTTCTAATATTGTTTTTATGGCTTGAAATTTGTTTTATTGCCGAAGGTACTGTTTACTATTATGTTTTTAAAAACTACTTTCGGGTTGGTTTATTACCCTCTAGAAGACGGATTACATTGTGTTTATTTACTGAACGAAGAGTTTTTTTTTATTATATAAAGTTATTCGTGTCAGCTTTTATTTGAACAGATGGTTCTTTTTGGTTCAGTTATTTCCCTGTGATTTCCGTCTTGTTTGCTAAGATGAATTTTATAGCAGTTGTTGTCCTATAGTTATATGAACATAGTTCAATAGTTCATAGGTGAAACAAGTCCGGTCGAAAATAAATAAGTGGAAAAAAGTTACAAAAGTTTTTTAATCAAAAAAATTAATTTTAATATGGAATTCCACCATGAATTGACAGTTTCAAAATTAGAAATAATTTAAAGGATACCAGTTCATTAACCCCATGATCGGTCAGCCGAGGTGAGGCTATGTTGGGTTCCATCAGAAATGGTTGCCGAGTTAACAGAGGATAATCCTGGCATATTCTAATAACTTAGAGCGGGTTGTTTCAATTTTTAACCTCGATTTAGCCAACTTTATCACGTGAACTGCATGGTTGAGGAATGTACTCACGGTTGTCGATGGTCTGTTGGACGCGTCCGAATCGACGCGAAGCCGTGGCCAGGGCAGCCTCGGCATCACGAGCGCGGGCTCGGGCGTCTCGGGCGGCGTGCTGCACAGTGCGGATGCGCTCCTCTTCCACTTCGTTCGCCTCCTGACGCTTCTTGCCACCTGCACATAGAAAAAACATACATACAATTAGTTTATGTCCTTAAATGATTATTTAATATGCGCATAGTGGGTAGTTTTTCCCCCGACACGATCTAGTTTAGTTTGAAAGATGGCCTCGACAGAAATCTAATTCTATTTTAATTTATTTGAGAGGGAGGAATGAGAGTTATGAGTTAATTATTTCAAAAGAATTCAGATTTTTAAGGAAAATTCATAATACCAGAGCGGCTTGCAAGTCAAGATTCAGATTTACTAAATAATATGTACAAATAGTATTACATGAGTCTAGGGGGTTGCAAAACCGGCTCTGGAAATATTTGGTGATTTCGAGATAGTGGCAAAAAACGTACTTTAAATGTTCAATATGTACAAAAGAACGTTTGGTACATATTGAACAGAAAATTATAATTATTTAGACATTTAACATAAAATGTATACAATAGAAACCCATTAATTCGTAAAAATGCGTAATTCAAAGTTTTTGGCGAAAAAATCTGGATAAAAAAAAAAAGTATAATTCGAAATTTGTTAATTCATAATTTTGTTTTTTATCTGTGTAAACAGAAAAGATTCAATTTGTACAAAAATAAAACATCTAATTTCGTAAATCTGAATTTGACTTGGGCGGTAAAATTTCGATTTACTTAAATAATTCTTTACTTTTTTTACTTTATTTAATAATCGTCCAAACGCGCATTATTATTGCGTAAATTTGAATCCGACGGACCACCCGCGCTGCCAATCCGCCGCAATATTTTAATTTTCACTAAAACATCATATTATTACAGATTAAATTTAATTACAATAAACATATTATTACAAATTTACTTGAAATTCATGAATTTGAGGGCCCGGCTGCACTGATAATCAGTGGCAAAATTTCGATTTGCACAGTAATACAATACATTGTAGTGTTTGTTACAAATTTAGGCGGAATATCTACTAAAGTTTGACAGGAAAACCGCACAATTCTATTTTTGGTTTTATTTTCAAATAACGTGGTAATTAACTCGAAATAAAAATAAATAAAAATTTCCAGAGTGGGTTTTGCAACTCCACAACTTGTATAGTAGTGTTTTTGAGGGATTGCAATACAACGATTGACTATAACAGTTTATAAATAAGTTTAACAGTCCTCACCCTTTTTGGGCTTCCGCTTGCTGGTGCTGATGACGAGCAGCTTCTCCAGGCGACTGGCCTCCGCGCGCAGCTTGTTCACCCCGCTGGATAACGCCGTCATCTGCTCCTTCAGCTCTCCCTGCTCTATCAGGAGACGCTCCAGCAACTGAGGGTGCAGAAGAGGGAGTATTAATTATTACAATAGGTGCACATCAAGGGAATAGCAGTCTCCGTCTATTAATAATAAAACATTTTAGCAATGGACCCATTTTAACATGTCCGACCAGCAGGGTGGCCACAAAAAAGGGATTTCAAAACTCCCTGATAATTCCAGGTTTTCCAGGGCAGTTTCTACATTTTTCCCTAATATGTTTTATTTGATATAAGGGAATATCGTTAAAAAAATTATTTTTGAAACGCGATTTTCATCTATGCCAGAAAAGGCTGGATTCGTGCATTGCTTAAATGCGCTTGATACAGTAGAACCCCGTTAATTCGAACCACGATAATTCGAACCACGATAATTCGAAAAAATGCGTAATTCGAAATTTTGAACAAAAAAAATACCGGAGAAAATGTTTTCATACAAAATGTGATTAATTAATCCATAAGCCGCCACGTTTTTAATAGGCACCGATTTTGGAAATTAAACTTCGTTTCAACTTAATTTCAACAAACAACATCGATTTCAGTAGGGGGAAGTGAAAAAACGGGCACTTTAATTTTTATTTCATAAAAAAAATTCATACAAAAATTCATCCTGTAGTGATGATATAATGTGTATATTTTTTCATCAGCCCCGACTTAGAAGTTTATTTATGATTAAGTTGAAACTAAGTGTAATTTCCAATATCTATGCCTATTAAAAACGTGGCGGCTTATGGATTATTTACCAAAATGTGTTTTTTAATTCGAAATTCGTTAATTCGTAATTTATTTTTATTAAACTAGGCGGAAATATATCGTATTTTTAAGAATGTACATCGCATATCTGAAATAAAAGGGCTGGCCCCGATGATAATTCGCTGCGTAATTCCGATTTACGCAGAAATATGTTATATATTTACAAACATTCTTCGAATATCTGAATTTGAAATGTCGGCGGCAACAGATTTCGGCCGCGGTTTTTCGATTTACACGGAAATGTATCGTATTTTTACCAATGTACATCGCATATCTGAAATAAAAGGGCTGGCCCCGATGATAATTCGCTGCGTAATTCCGATTTACGCAGAAATATGTTATATATTTACAAGCATTCTTCGAATATCTGAATTTGAAATGTCGGCGGCAACTGATTTCGGCCGCGGTTATTCGATTTACACGGAAATGTATCGTATTTTTACGAATTTACTTTGAATATCTAAATTTAAAGGACCGACTGCATCTGAAATCGGCTGCGAAATTTTCGATTTAGGCGTAAATTTACCATATTTTTACGAATATAGTTCGAATACCTAACTGAATTTAAAAGGTCGGCCGCGACAGGATTCAGCGCGAAAATCAATTCTTATTTTTACGAATTTGCATTAACTATCTGAATTTGAAAGGCCGGCTGTGACATATATCGACCGCGAAATTTTGCTAGCTTTTTCTTTACAGATTTCGCACCTACTAGAATAGTATAGGGGATAAACCAAGGCGGGTGGTTATTGACATGTTGCAAGGGCTATTTACGAAAATAATAATAAAAAAGACTTACCTATCTAGTTTGTCTTTGTCGGCATATCTTTTATTACACACGCCGCTAGTCTAGTAACAGTAATAAAACACAACTTAGGGACTTCACAAATCGCAAAATAACGAATATCGACTTATTTTTGGAATTCCCTGATATTCTACAAATATTTTGAAATTCCCTGACATTTCCCTGATAATTCCCGGTTCGGTAAAATTCCCTGATAATTCCCGGTTTTCCCGGTTTTCCAGGTCTGTGGCCACCCTGGACCAGGTAACTACAGGATAAGACTGGTATACAATGCAGTTAGCAACCAAGATGGGAAAAGCGCAATTAAAAACAGAAATAAACATAGATATTATGCGCAAATAAATAATTTTCATTCCTGACATTCTTTAATTGTATTTATTATGTTATGTCTCTATAAAACACCCGCACGGGCTCTAATAAAGGTTTGCTGTATTATACACATGCATTACAACTGTTCATATTTTACGTCATAATAATTATAAACCTATTATCCACCCATCGCACTGTAACTATTATGTACTAAGCCACTTGTTATACTCTTTTGTACAACCTACAGTTATAATGTAACTGCAGGTAAAACTGTTATTCATTACGCTGTAATAGCTAACTACTTACTTATATTGAACCTACTTACTTCTTTTACACTCTAATTATTAGTATATGTACTATATAATTATGCTCCTTTGTATAAATATGTTATAAATATATCAACGTGTAAAAGCGTTCTAGACATGAATAAATAAATAAATTAATATTAACAATCTTTTTTCCTATATTAATCAATTATTTTTGTGTTTAATTCGTAGAACTCTATTTATTTATTTTTTAAATTTAATATAAATCAAATTTAATAATGCTATCATTAAGTTCTGCAAGTATTTTTATTATTGTGACAGCTGTTTCGGCGTTTAAGGCCATTTTCAAACTTGAAATCTGACCTTAAACGCCAACCTTAGCGGTCTTAAATGCCGAAATAGCTGTCATAATAATAAAAACTGAAAATACTTGCAGAACTTAATGATAACATTATTAATTTTGATTTACATAAAATTAACCGATTTTACAACAAAATATTTATTTAAAAAATTTGATAAATACTTGTTCAATAAAAATTCAATACAAAAAAGCATTGTTGTGTGTTTAGTATACTATGTGAAATCAGTTGACAGCACCGGCAAGGAAGAGTTTAGTAAGTTGTGCTGAGAATTTCACTGCATCAAGTTTTAAGTGTTTACCTTCTTGGCCTTCTGGCGGGCCTTCTTGGCCTGCTTCTTGACCTTGTCCACGGTGCGGCCGGGCCCCTCGATGAACTCCACCAGCATGTTGAGGTCGCGAGTGTCCTCCACGCGGACCCGGTAACCCGAACACCTGCGTAACAACACCCAAACAAACAGGTTAATACCACAACTTTAATTATAATTTCTTCAAAAGATTGGTATTCACTTTGTGGCATCATTATTAACAAATTAATTCTAAATTACTTTTCGGTAGCTAGCTTTATAGACGTGATTCTCGCCAGGTTGTAGCTAATTTCGGTAAATGTTCCAAACATTTTCAGTATTAAAAAAATAAGATTTTTGTTAGAAATTATTTATTCTTTGAATGCTGCTATCCTTATAATAAAAATCGTATAGGTATATCCAAGACACTATTCAGATTGCAATTGTGTTTGGGAAGAACTTTGCAATCATCATAAGGATAGCAGCCAATAATATGGGATTTAAAATGCAGGATAATATTAACAAGTCTTGAACTTGAAGTATGATATCGGTGAAGATGACATAAATTGAACTGGTCTCACTAGCCTAGTCGGTAAAGCGGTTGTCCCGGTAAGACAGAGGTCCCGGTAAGACAGAGGTCCCGGGTTCGAGCCCCAGATGCGACTGATACCTTTTTATTTTCTGTTGTATTTTCGGTTTCGTGTTTCATTTAGGATATGTTAATATTATCTTCTTCAATGATTAAATATTACAATGAGGTTTATAAACTTCATAAGTTATTAAAAATAAATTGAATAATAAAATTTAATCACCTCAATTAGGTGCAACGGGCAAAATGCCAGTAAATTATTATTAAGTACGATTTTATGCATTTTTAATCTTATTAATAACATTAATTTGGTTGACATTGCCAAAACACATAAAAAATAAAAAAAAAACTAACTTCTCATTCTTCTTTCTTCAATTCTTTACGAATTTCAACATTTTTCACACGGATCATACACGGTCATACAGAGATCTCATTTCTACAGCATTCAGTCTACTTTCACCCTTCCTCTGCCTCCATGCCTCTACCATATATCAGGGTTGGTACCAGCACTCTGCACTGTGGACTGGTAGCTTCGCTTCTTTGGACAACTTTTTATTAGTCCTCCATCAGTGGAGTTTCCTGCATTCACCCTTCTTTTAATATTCCTATTAGCCTTTCCATCTCTCGGTAACAGACTTTCCAAATATACAAACTCATCCAAGAATTCGATATTCACAACTATATTGCACACCGTTTTCGTACTCCATCTTTCAAACACCATGACTTTGGACTTACTTACATTTATCATTAGCTCATTCTTCATACATACTTGGTTCATCCTAGACACGAGGGACTTAGCAACCAGCACCCCATCATTAGCATACAACAGGTAACATACTTTCAGATTACTCATTTACGTGCCCAAGCCCATCTCTTTCAATTCTTGCATACAATTATCCATGTACAGATTGAATAGCGACGGTGACATTATGCAGCCTCGCTTATGTGATGTAAAATCACCCTGGTAAATTAGGGGGATGGTTGGTTGGTTAGTGGTTAGGATGATTACTGACCCGGAGCAGACCGAAGAGGTGGAGTTAAAGATGGAAGAGTCGCGGCTGGTGGTCGTGGTGGTGGTGGATGCAGTGGTCTGCCACTCCGTTGAGTTGGAGCACGCTCGACCTGAAGGCCAAAAACAACAGAGTTAAAAACAACATACGATGCTCGCTTCCATATCGGCTGTTGTGCACACACGATGCACAGATAAGACAAACGAAGTATCCAATCAGGAGGTCAATAAAAGAAAATCTTTTGCAGTACCTAACATACAAAATATCTATCCCAAGAATGTTTTAATCAAACATTTCAAAAGTTCAAAAAAACCCAAGAAACTTAATTTTCATGACACAAAAGCTAACAAAAATGACATTATAAATATTCCTAAATTTAAAACTGCTTTTGGACAAAGGAATTATAAATATCTCTCCACTAAGCTATATAATTCACTTTCACCAGGCATAAAAAATTTAAAAAAAAAAAAAAACAGATCAAAACCTGGCTCAAAGAAATCAAAGAAGAGGAGTTATCCAGTGTCTTGAAAAGAACTTCGCAGGAGCTTAAAAACAATCAGTTTTTAAATAAAGCCTAAAACCTAGTCCGCCTCAGCACAGGAACCCCTAGTGAGGAGGACTAAGAAAAACATTACAAATTGTCTTATTAGCTTCGTAAAATTTTATTAACCAAATGAAAAAATATGTATTGAAACTAAATAAACAAAATAAAATAAATGGGGTCCTTACAGTTCACAGCATCAAAAAAAATTATACATAATTTCATTGACAGCCCGCAATTGCTAGAAATGACTGTTGGTAGAGTAGAACACCGTTAATTCGAAATCCACGGTACCTCAAATACCAAATATAGAATCAACAAATTCCAAGATAATTCTAAATTAAGAAAAATAAATCATTTTGTTCCGCATCCGTCCCTTCAAATTCAAGGAGATATTCAAAGTAAATTCATAAATCAAGGCATATTTCCAGGTAAATTGAAATTTTGAAGCCGATTAATCGCGGTCGCTGATGGGCCTTTAAAATTACGTCGTGGATGGACCTTTAAATTCAGATTTTCAAAGTACAATTGTAAAAATACGACATATTCACGTGCACATTGAAATTTCGATGTGGCCGGCCTGTCAGATTTAGATTTACAAAATAATAATATGATTTAGAACAAAGTACGATTGTAAAAATACGACATATTCACGTGCACATTGAAATTTCGATGTGGCCGGCCTGTCAGATTTAGATTTAGAAAATAATAATATGATTTAGAACAAAGTACAATATAAAATTCTGAATGGTGGTCTTTCACCAGGGCGATACTGAGAGTATCTTCCACTCTGCAATGTGCGTAAATATACCATTTATTATTTTTAAATTAATTAATTGTGAAACAACACAAATTAATCAAATAAAAATTACTTGCGCACGCCGGGATTTGGACCCGCGAACATCGGATTAGTAGTCGAGAGCCTTACCCCTCGACCAAGGAGGCCGACAAAATGAGTTATATTTCAAGTATTTTACATAATATTTAATTTCAGGGTACATTCTTACTTTGGTGGCTACATAATGTTTAATTTGCTTCTATTTATAAAATGTTTCATTTTAAATACATGTTAGTTTTTTTATTTATTTATTTGTTCTGATGGATCATTAATACAGCGCATTTCCATGGGGGATTATTGTTATTTTGTATGGCTTGATAAATATAATGGTTTTGCATTTGAGTTGTTTAGTTAGGTATATAAAAATAAAAATAATAATTGAAAGTATTTTTTTTTTAAACTTTTTTTGGCATTTTGAAATATGCATTTTTTTTTTTATATATCAGGGTTTTACTGCACCAAACAACTACCGCCTGGTTGGACACCGCGATCATATGGCAAAACGGACGTGCTAGCCCAGCATAGCATCACAAGAGGCATGGAGCTGGTAAATGATGTCTTTAGATTATTTGATATCGCATTGCCCTCGAAGGTTTCAAGAATCAGATTAGATAAACTACAAAGTTAAACGTGTATTATAATTGGATGGAGAAAGCTGTAATTAAAAAAATAAAATAAAATTTGATTTAGTTTGGGTTGACTTCAATCATTTTAAAAATGTACACGGGTCGCATAGTGCACAAGTTTTACCCGCTAATTCTAATAGAAATCCCACAAACCTTTGGATCGCGAATCAGCATGCTGACTGGCGTGCTGATTCTGCTGCCCTTGCTGATTGGGCTGACTGTTCGGCTGAGCCTGCTGCGGGTTGCCCGGCAGCTTCTTGACCACGAGGGGGGGCGCTTTGCCCGCAGCGGCGCCCCCATTCCGCTGCTGAGAGTTCTGGTGAGGCTGCGGCTGATTCGCCTGAGACGCCGGACTCTGATTCGCCGGAGATTGCTGGCTCTGCGGTTTTTGCTGAACGAGAAAAAATCATACTATGAATTATGGTGAGCGTGCGGCAAGAATTACCGACAACGGCTGGAATCACAATAAGCAAAGGCTGCCTACGGATGAGATGGACTAATGATTTCAAAAGAACTGCAAAAACTAACCGCAGGCTTCGGATGTTTAGCTTGTTATTCAAATTAAAGAATGTTAAAGTAAAACAAAAAAGATAAAAGACCGTTTGACAAGGACAACTCCCTGGGGAGTATATACACATGCACCAGTACCCATGATCAGGGGCAGCTCGTGACTTTTTAGTGTGATTGAAAAAAAATCTAAATTTTTTATGTTTTTGAATCTGAAAACATTATTTTTTTAAATTGAGGACATACAAACATTCATTTTTATATATATAGAAGATAAAAGTGGATTAAAACAAAGTGTTTGCTTATTGTGAATATATGAAAAACTTATATTCTCTTTCATTAAAAACATAAACTTACCTCAGTTTGGATGGCTTTATTCTCAATGCACGCGACAAGCTTATACTTCTTCGCATTCTTCTGATTCTGCTCGTCGATGACTTTGTTGGCTTCGCGTTCCATCCTTCGCGCAGACTCGCGCGCTGGGGCCTGCGCGGCCACCGATCTCTGAGCTTCCGCGGCGGTGACTTGCACCGACGATGCCCCTGTCACCTCCTTATTCCTGATCGAGATGTTCGTAGCTTCCTTCAGACTCTTGATTGTGTCCTGGACGTTCGGTTGTACGGTCGGCGGCGGGATAGGATTCAAATTCGGTGGATCCGGGCGGGATTTCGGTTTAGGAACCGGTGCAGCGCCACCGCTTTTCACCGAGATTGGAGCCGCTTTAACCGAATCGACTGGTTTCTTCGCAACGTCCGGTACGGTGACATTCGCTAAAACAGGTTTTCCCACTGCAGATGCTACTTTAGGAACTAGCACGGCTGGTTTTACAGCTGAATTAACTGTATTCAATGGTTTTGTTACTGTGGAATTGGCCATCGCCGGTTTGGTGACAGCGGGATTCACCATGTTCGGTTTTACGATACTGGAATTCACCACCGTGTTCGGTTTCGCTGTTGCACCACCGGGATTCACTGGGTTCGGTTTCACAGCGATGGCGGCACTCGCCGAGACCGGTTTCACGGCCATTGTTGACTTGGCATTCGGATTGAAACCCGTACTGACTGGAATGGGTTTTATGGGATTTGAAGGTAGTGGTTTCACAGAGTTGGTGGGCACGGGTTTGATGACGTTGGGCGGAAGAGGTTTCGCTACGGTGGCCACAGAATCTGAAATCAAATGGAAATATATTTAGATGTAGGCAGAGAGAAATGCAGCCCATAAAACAAACCCGTATCGCTCCACCCACATTCACAAATTACTATATATTTTTTATTAAATTATTAGCAGTATCACAATAAAACTTTCTTGCTATATTCACATTCATACAGCTTCATCTATTAGTTTGTAGGAACTGTGATTATGGAATTAATCCACTGGCAACACTAACACGCGCACGCATGTTCAGCAGCGAACGAAATGTTAAAGCATTTGAAAAACAAACTGACATTCGACTTCATGTGACGTTGGCTTACAGTTCATAAATAATCCCTAATTAAAATCTCCCGCGTTTTACTCCTTCTGATAAAACATTGTGTGTATCTAAAGTGAAATAAAGTTGATCTGTTTTAAATCAGAATTCTATTAATTTGAATATCCGATCACATCCCTTAAACCAGCACCCCGATAAGTTGAATTCCAAAATGCTTTTTTTATAAAATGGGTGTATCTAAACTGGTCGAGGCCAATGCAACGATGGCGTCCCAGAATTTGAAGCTTTTGTTAGGCCAAAAAAAGATGATGAATAGTGATATTCTATCGAGACTCCTTTTCATTCACTTCCTTCCGCTGCATATAACCAAACCATCAAATGGTTTTCGTTACAAGACTTTACGACGGGCTACAAGACCCCAAAAGCGCCGATGTACAGACCTGACTTGCCACCCGCACCCGAGAGAGGCTGGTTCATCCCCCCGGTGCATCCATCCTCTTTCTCCTTCGAGGAGGTCTTTGCCCCGTCCGACGTCTCGGAATCGCCCTGCGGAAACCACAACAAGTATAAATACCTAGACATTACAAAATATATACTGCGGAATAATCTAGAACACAAAACAACAAAACTTATAGACAATAGTTAAAAAGATGACAATGTTTTTTTTTTAACCCCAGCATATAATTTTTATGTTTACATTGCACGACTTGCTAATATAAAAATATCTATTCATAAAATAATTCTTAAATGGGAATTTTTTTATTGAATTATTACAATAAGGAACTCCAGTGTAAAATATAATGACTTTAAAAATATATATTCGTATAGATCAGCAAACACCGATTCTGAATGTATAACTTTTATTGTATATAATTATACGTAGAATTTATAAATCGTTATATAAAAGTGAATTAAAAACGGTACCATCAAAACACCATGTTCTGTTGGTACCACTGCTTCTGACGTCACACATGCTGTTTTTGAGCCCAACTCTAGCCAGATAAGATGTTTTTCCGCTGTTTATCATGTTTTTAGCTTATAATTTCGCTGTTTACAGTTTCATTTCGCTCGTAAAATCATTGTTTGTTTATTGCGACTAGTTGAGAGTTTTTGCTTGAAAATTCGTACCAATTTTAACGAATTTGTGTACGTAATAATACTCTATACCCCTTCCAACAACAATGTCAATGGCACTTTGGTGATTATTTCTTCAGTTATTCTGGAAGCAGGGGATTTCTAATGATAACCTATTATTTCTGACAATGCATAATATATTTATTTTTATTTCAAGCCATTGAAGTTACACCAATATTTCAAACCTATTCAATTTATCCAACACATTCAAGTTAATATCAGTCTACTGCTGTCACAGATTGTTGAAGTCCGCAGATGCGCAAGCGTCTGTTTTCTGCGCATGCGCAGAAAAATGAAAGAGGCTATTAACTAACGCAAGCGATTCTGATTTTAAGCTAGTTATTAAAAAGTAAGCTATGGACTTTCTTTGAACGCTGATAAATTGTTAATTAGTTGCGGATATGAATGTATTTTTACACTTAGGTACAATTCACCTACAATAGTAACGATACTCTGATATTCTACAATGTTTCCTTCAACGAAAAGCAGTTAAATTTGAGTATAAAGTTCTCGAAGTTTTGTATGAAATTCATACAATATCGATTACTGCCTATTGAACCGCTAATCCGACTGGCTCGTGTGACGTCACACCCAACAAGCCATAGATTTCGTGCGTTTTGGTGGGCTTTAAAAAATTGAAACTTTAATAATTATTTTAACCATGAACACAAACTTAAAAAAAAAAATAAAAAAACAGAAATTTAAGTTAGGATGTCAACATTAATAAAAAAAAATTTAAAAAAAGGACTCGAGTTCCTTATTGTCTCTCTTAGACAACCAAATTGTCACTATCGTCTCTGTAAATTTTCAAAGACATCTTTTCAGACGTCAAAATTGTTACTATTGTCTTATTTAAATATGCAAAAAATTGTTCCTGACATTTTTTTAGGTGTCAAAATTGTTACTATCGTCTATAGATGTTCAAATTGTAACTGACAACCTTTTTAGATGTCAAAATTGTCACTATCGTCTATAGATGTTGTCCCTGACATTTTTTTAGATGTCAAAATTGTTACTATCGTCTATAGATGTGCAAATTGTCACTGACATCCTTTTTAGATGTCAAAATTGTCACTATCATCTATAGATGTGCAAATTGTCACTGACATCCTTTTTAGATGTCATAATCGTCTAGTTTTGATATGCACATTGTCACAGAATTCGTTTTATGTGTTAAAATTGTCACAATTGTCTATTTTAGTCAATATTGTATATTTTAAAAGTGCAAACTGTGACTGACATCTTTTTACGTGTTGAAATTGCCATCGATGTTTATTTTTGATGTCACTATCGTCTATATTGTCTTTATTAATTGTTTTTGTGTTAAATTCGTAAAACTCCATTTAATTATTTTTTTTAATTTAATGTAAATCAAATTTAATAATGATATTATTAAGTTCTGCAAGTATTTTTAATTTTTATTATCGTGACATTTCGACGTTTAAGGCCATTTTCAAAACTGAGCCTTAAATGCCGAAACAGCTGTCACAATAATAAAAACTAAAAATACTTGCAGAACTTAATAACAACATTATCAAAATTGTCAGTGTTGTTTATTTTGGATGACACTATCGTCTATTTTACATGTGCAAATTGTCACTGGCATCTTTTTTAGATGTGCAACTTATCACTGGCATCTTTTTTAGATGTGCAAATTATCACTGGCATATTTTTTAAATGTGCAAATTATCACTGGCATCTTTTTTAGATGTGCAAATTATCACTGGCATCTTTTTTAGATGTGCAAATTATCACTGGCATCTTTTTTAGATGTGCAAATTATCACTGGCATCTTTTTTAGATGTGCAAATTGTCACTGGCATCTTTTTTAGATGTGCAAATTATCACTGGCATTTAATAATGATATTATTAAGTTCTGCAAGTATTTTTAATTTTTATTATTGTGACATTTCGACGTTTAAGGCCATTTTCAAACTGAGCCTTAAATGCCGAAACAGCTGTCACAATAATAAAAACTAAAAATACTTGCAGAACTTAATAATAACATTATCAAAATTGTCAGTGTTGTTTATTTTGGATGACACTATCGTCTATTTTACATGTGCAAATTGTCACTGGCATCTTTTTTAGATGTGCAAATTATCACTGGCATCTTTTTTAGATGTGCAAATTGTCACTGGCATCTTTTTTAGATGTGCAAATTATCACTGGCATCTTTTTTACATGTGCAAATTATCACTGGCATCTTTTTTAGATGTGCAAATTGTCACTGGCATCTTTTTTAGATGTGCAAATTATCACTGGCATCTTTTTTACATGTGCAAATTATCACTGGCATCTTTTTTAGATGTGCAAATTGTCAATGGCATCTTTTTTAGAAGCCAAATTAGCTCAGAGTTTAGAAGCATCATTGGGTGATAAAAATTTTCAACAAAACGTGAAGCTCCAATATTTTCATCCAGGCGGTGTACAAGATAATTTGCAACTAACAATAAAAATCATTTAGCCATTTGGGCCTTCCATTTGTTCAATTATTGCTTGATACACTTGTACAACACTTGTCTAGCTACATTCCGCGCACTTTTCACTGCAGTTTCTAATAATTCAAAAATACAGCAAAACTTGCTTAAGCAGTTTCCATATAAGAAGTTTTCATGCTTGAGAAATTTGATTTTTTCAGTCCCTAAAAGATGGATTTTGAAAAATGGCCCAATTTTAATATTTATAATGGTATTATAAGGGTTATATGAAATAAGGTCACGTTCTAATAAACTGAATTTTAATTACAATAGAGACAACAACAAAAAAAAACAATTTGGCAAATTTTAATGATTGCAATAATTTTATGTCAGATTTAAAAAAAAAAACTGAAATAATGTCACCAAAGACCAGACGTTTGACAGACCGTCACATTTGACATTAGGGTCTCTTACGCATACGCTTCCGACCGCACTCCTCGATCATCGATAAAACAAGTCACAGCACTTCCACGTCGTCTGACATGGACTGACCTCCGCACGAATGTGATGTACGTGGGATTTCTCAGAGCTGAGAGAAGTGTGGCCTGATGCGTGATACGTCGTACGGTTTAAAAGTTTTGCTACAGTTTTGACCATAGATATAAGATGGACATCGTTATTGACATTTACCAATAAAGTAATAACATGTCATAATTACTCAGAAAATTATAAATTCCTCACGTATAAACAACAATGCAAATTTAGATAGTTTACTTGCAATGTTTTGTTAAAAATTGACTAATATTGATCTTTAAAGGTTTTATTGGTAATGGTAGGTATATAATTCTTTGTTTTTGATTTTCCATAAATAGTTGGTGAAAACCAATAATATAGCGTACTTCTAACGCTTACGTACGTATAAAGGCATAGAACACGGATGGCTGACAAAACCAACGAGTCAAACTTTTTTTTTATATGAATACTGCACAAGAGTCCCAAACTACTCCCAACCGTCTGGAGCGAGTGAGACTATGGCATTCCCAATTGGGGAATGTTGTGAGGCTGAAGGGATTGGGGTGGGGAAGAAGGGGGAGAGGAAGGTAGGGAAAAGGGGGAATACCTGGCTATTCAGATCTGGTCACTAAACACGGCTAAAAGCCATTTCAGGCAACGTTTCAATTCTGAATGGTGGTCTTTCACCAGGGCGATACTGAGAGTATCTTCCACTCTGGAGCGTGCGCAAATACACTACATATTATTTTTAAATGAATTAATTGTAAAACAGCACAAATTAATTAAATATTTACTTGCGCACGCCGGGATTTGAACCTGCGACCATGGAGACCGTCAGACTGACGAGAGATCTGGGCGATTGGACGTGTAATGTCCGCTATTATCGCAGATCGACGATTAGCACCATTTGGAATATTTTGACATTTATACAGTCCCCGTTAACCGCTAATGTTCGACCCGTCAGCTTTTGGTTTATTCTTGGATGTTATGCTTGACGGCTTAAAGGCAGATCAAACAAGCCAACATACGAGGTGTGTTCAAAAGAAAAGGTGAATTTTGAGTTTTCGCATGCTGTGTACATTCAATTATCGATTTTTTTTTTTGTTATGTTGGTACACATATGTTAGCATTATCAGCCATTTTTTAATATGTATTAAATTTTGCATTAAAAATGGAATAAAGTGCTCCAACGCACTTAAAATGTTGACTGTGGCGTTGGCGAGTCTACTTTGTCTCAAAAAAGTGTTTATAAGTGGTACAAGCGCTTTACAGAAGGCCGAGAAGATGTTAATGACGATGAGCGTCCTGGAGTTGCAACCACGTCAACAAACAAAGAAAACATCGAAACAGTGAAGAAAATGGTTTTGGAAAATCGTCAAATCACTATTAGGGAAGTTGCAGAGGATGTTGGCATGTCAATCGGCTCATGCCATGCAATTTTCTCAGATGTTTTGGGCATGAAACGTGTGGCAGCGAAGTTTGTTCTGAAATTGCTAAATTTTGAGCAAAAGCAATGTCGCATTAGTATCGCTCAGGAGTTGTTGAATGACGTCAACGATGATCCAGATTTGCTCAAAAGGGTCATAACTGGTGATGAAACTTGGGTATATGGTTATGACGTCGAAACCAAGGCCCAATCATCCCAATGGAAGCGGCCAGAAGAGCCAAGACCGAAAAAAGCACGCCAAGTTTGATCAAATTTGAAGGTTTTGCTCACTCTTTTCTTCGATTACAATGGTGTGGTGCATCATGAGTTCTTGCCAACAGGTCGTACGATTAATAAGGAATACCAAAAGGAAGTTATGCAACGTTTGCGTGAAGCAATACGGCTCAAACGATCGGAATTGTGGAAAAACAAATCATGGATTTTGCATCACGATAATGCACCAGCTCACACATCCAATGCTTGTTCGTGATTATTTGGCCAAAAACAACACCGTAATCATGCCTCAACCACCGTATTCACCAGATTTGGCTCCCTGCGACTTTCCTATTCCCGAAACTGAAGAGACCAATGAAAGGAAAGCGTTTTTCCACAATTGATGAGATAAAGTCAGAATCGAAGAACGAGCTGATGGCCATACTGAAAAGCGCATTCCAGAAGTGCTTCGAGGATTGGAAGAAGCGCTGGCATAAGAGCATTATATCTGAGGGGGATTACTTTGAAGGGAAGAAAATGGATATTGATGAATAAATAAATAATTTTCGAAAAAAATCGAAATTCACTTTTTCTTTTGAACAAACCTCGTATAATAGTGTGGCAGGCAGACGAAGGTTGGGGAGTTACGCAAAAATCAAATGGCCAAACAGCGCCATTTTGTCATTTTTGACATTTGAAAGGTTCCCGCTATTAAATGCCGATTATCTATATCTTATATATATATATCTTATTTTTACAAATTTACTTTGAGTATCTGAATTTAAAGAGCCGGCTGTGTCTGTTATCGACTGCAAATTTACATGAACGGGGAATGCAACTTTTCAACCAATTAAAATTTTTTTTCTTAAAATTTCAAATTATGTGTAAATTCGTTAATTCGAATTTTGGTTTTCGATGTCCGGTAGCTTTAGAATTAACAGGGTTCTACTGCATAAAGATCTTAAATTTAAAAAAATGTATTCTTTTAAGACAAGATTAAAAAAATATATATATATATATATATATTTATATATAGTATATATAAACAAGATCATTTTAAAGGAAATAAATAGTTATAAGAGTGGGAGTTGATTGTTACCTGGGAAGACTGCGAGCCCGCGGGTCGGCACCTCTGTTTCTTGCGGTTGAGTATGGAGCGGAGTCTCTCTCGGGTCTCGTTGAAGTTCTTGGATACGGGAGTCGTGACGGGAGGCTGCAATCAAAATGTTATTATGAAATCCTAGTGTCAGTCGAGCAGATTCAAATCCTTAGCCAGTCGGGCAGAAACGGGAAGAATCCTGAAGTATGGTGAAACCAACATAAGAAGTTTACATGCCTGTTGTGTGCCAGAGTAGCCATATGGGTACACCAACCAGCATTACATTTTAGCATGGATTTTTTTTAACTTTTACTGTATAATATTATTATTCACACAATGGGAATTTATACACGCTAAGCCACTACAAGTAGCTTGTCAGCAGGAGTTTAATTCAAAAATTATATATAAAACAATAATGATAAAAATAATCATACAAATAGTAGCACAATAATAGAAAAAATATTGGTACGTGCTTGTTGTGGTCAATGTACACAAGTTGCAAAAGATATTTTTAAAATATGAAAAACAGTAGAACAGTTTTGTTACAGTGATACAGACTCCAATTACACAATGTCAATTACAATTATATTATAAAAATATCAAGATATCAGCAGGTATCAAACAGGCTGAGAGAGGCAGGCAAGTAGTACAGTTTTTTTACAATGAGAATAGACTCTTATATGACCGTAGAAATTAAATACAGTAAAACTTTGTTTTTACGTTTATCAAGGGAACGACAAAAAAAATGTGTGAAACTGAGGAAAATGTAAAACTGAGGAAATGAAAAATGTATGGAAAAATTGAATTGTTAAGTACCTACTCAATTTTCCACTAAACCATTAATATGAATAAACTGTGAAACGTCCTTACTTAAATCCAGTGAAAAATATTATGACTTTAAAAATACATATTCACATAGATCAGCAAACGCCGATTCTGAATATGTAGCTTTTATTGTACATACGTAGAATATATAAATCGTTATTTAAAAGTGAATAAATAATCATCTCATCAAAACACCTTGTTACGTTGGTACCATTGTATTTGGAACATCTGACGTCACGTATATTACATATGTGTTGTGTATTCTGTTTTTCGTATAGTATGGAAATTTTTATTTTTAGAATTTTGTTTTGTATTTTTATGAAACAGAATATAAAAAGATAACGGTCACATCTGAGACTCAAACCCAGGACCTTTTGGTCTAACCGGAACCTGCGCTCTAATCAATTGAGCTAATGCGACCTCATTGTTCTCCGTCATATTTTATGGATATCATACCCCAATTTAAGAACATAACATCGTCTTCAATTAATTCCCATAATAGACTGCATAATTCTACCCAAATTTATTTAAGATTCAAATGCCCTGCCTAGATATTGTTGGTCAATTATTTAACAATAAGTATGCTAGAAACCCCGACAAGATAAGTCTAGTGATTATGGGTACCATTCTCCACTATCCAGAATGTCGAGACTTATTAACTAAAGCCGGGGCCTTGAAATTTTTGGTACTGGTCTAAATGATTTTATCAGTCTATGAATATCTTTAACATGTCAAACATCATGGACTTTAACAAAAACCTTCAGGCTTTGAATGGAATGTTCTTTCAAATGTATATTTCTGTCATTGCTTCATTCATGTAATATGTTAGACGGCCTCCATGGTCGAGGGGTAAGGCTCTCGACTACGAATCTGAAGGTCGCGGGTTCAAATCCCGGCGTGTGCAAGTAAATTTTATTTAATTAATTTGTGTTGTTTCACAATTAATTCATTTAAAAATAATATATAGTATATTTGCACACGTTCCAGAGTGGAAGATACTCTCAGTATCGCCCTGGTGAAAGAACACCATTCAGAATTGAAACGTTGCCTGAAATAGCTTTTAGCCGTGTTTAGTGACCAGATCTGAATAGCCAGGTATTTCCCCACCTTCCTCTTCCCCTCCCCAATACCCCCAGCCTCATAACATTCCCCAATTGGGGATGCCATAGTCTCACTGGCTCCAGACGGTTGGGAGCAGTTGAGACTCTTGTGCGGTGTTCATATATAAAAAAAAGTTTGACGCGTTGGTTTTGTCAGCCATCGGTGTTTCGATGTTTATTTTTGATGTCACTATCGTCTATTTGAGATGTAGAAATTGTCACAGATATGTTTTTTACTTCAAAATTGTCTTTATTAATTGTTTTTGTCTTTAATTCGTAAAACTCCATTTAATTTTTTTTTTAATTTAATATAAAACAAATTTAATAATGATATTATTAAGTTCTGCAAGTATTTTTAATTTTTATTATTGCGATATTTCGACGTTTAAGGCCATTTTCAAACTGGGCCTTAAACGCCGAAACAGCTGTCACATGTGCAAATTGTCACTGGCATCTTTTTTAGATGTGCAAATTATCACTGGCATCTTTTTTAGATGTGCTAATTGTCACTGGCATCTTTTTTAGATGTGCAAATTATCACTGGCATCTTTTTTAGATGTGCAAATTATCACTGGCATCTTTTTTAGATGTGCTAATTGTCACTGGAATCTTTTTTAGATGTGCAAATTATCACTGGCATCATTTTTAGATGTGCAAATTATCACTGGCCTCTTTTTTAGATGTGCAAATTGTCACTGGCATCTTTTTTAGATGTGCAAATTGTCACTGGCATCTTTTTTAGATGTGCAAATTATCACTGGCATCTTTTTTACATGTGCAAATTATCACTGGCATCTTTTTTAGATGTGCAAATTGTCACTGGCATCTTTTTTAGAAGCCAAATTTGCTCAGAGTTTAGAAGCATCATTGGGTAATAAAAATTTTCAACAAAACGTGAAGCTCCAATATTTTCATCCAGGCGGTGTACAAGATAGTTTGCAACTAACAATAAAAATCATTTAGCCATTTGGTTCCATTTGTTCAACTATTGCTTGATACACTTGTAAAACACTTGTCTAGCTACATTCAGCGCACTTTTCACTGCAGTTTCTTGTAATTCAAAAATACAGCGAAACTCGCTTAAGCAGTTTCCATATAAGAAGTTTTCATGCTTGAGAAATTTGATTTTTTCAGTCCCTTAAAGATGGATTTTGAAAAATTTTAATTTAATATTTTTTTTAATATTTATAATGGTTTATAAGGGTTAAATATTTTAAATAAGGTCACGTTCTAATAAACTGAACTTTAATTACAATAGAGACAACAACAAAAAAAAACAATTTGGCAAATTTTAATGTTTGCAATAATTTAATGTCAGATTTAAAAAAAAAACTGAAATAATGTCACCAAAGACCAGACGTTTGACAGACCGTCACATTTGACATTAGGGTCTCTTACGCATACGCTTCCGACCGCACTCCTCGATCATCGATAAAACAAGTCACAGCACTTCCACGTCGCCTGACATGGACTGACCTCCGCACGAATGTGATGTACGTGGGATTTCTCAGAGCTGAGAGAAGTGTGGCCTGATGCGTGATACGTCGTACGGTTTAAAAGTTTTGCTACAGTTTTGACCATAGATATAAGATGGACATCGTTATTGACATTTACCAATAAAGTAATAACATGTCATAATTACTCAGAAAATTATAAATTCCTCACGTATAAACAACAATGCAAATTTAGATAGTTTACTTGCAATGTTTTGTTAAAAATTGACTAATATTGATCTTTAAAGGTTTTATTGGTAATGGTAGGTATATAATTCTTTGTTTTTGATTTTCCATAAATAGTTGGTGAAAACCAATAATATAGCGTACTTCAAACGCTTACGTACGTATAAACGCATAGAACACGGATGGCTGACAAAACCAACGCGTCAAACTTTTTTTTTATATGAATACCGCACAAGAGTCCCAAACTACTCCCAACCGTCTGGAGCGAGTGAGACTATGGCATTCCCAATTGGGGAATGTTGTGAGGCTGAAGGGATTGGGGTGGGGAAGAAGGGGGAGAGGAAGGTAGGGAAAAGGGGGAATACCTGGCTATTCAGATCTGGTCACTAAACACGGCTAAAAGCCATTTCAGGCAACGTTTCAATTCTGAATGGTGGTCTTTCACCAAATGTATGTGCTGTTATTTTTCTGTTACTCTTTTTTATCGCATTTCGTGTTGTGGATTTTGTGCAATTGGAAAATGGTCAGTTAACATAAAAAAAAAAAGTAAACTAAATGTCGTTGCAATTTATGCTTGCCTTTCTTGGATGACTCACGCCCGTTACATTTTTAGATCCGGCCACAAAACTCGGCTATTGCCAATTTGGGCCACGTTTCGATTCTGAATGGCGGTCTCTCACCACGGGGGTACCGAGAGTAAACATAATGAATAAAATGATTAATTTTCTATAGCAGTTTAGTGATTAAAATCACCTCAAGGGTGCTTTACATCTTGTTAAAGTTTGTAGCCCCTTTTAAATAGATATGTTTTTAGAGTATTATTAAAGGTTTCTAAATTGCTCTTAGACCTCAAATCAAATGGAAGGTCATTCCAAGAATGTGGAGTCAGTATATTAAAAGTTTTGTCCCCAAATTTAGCAGCATTCGTACGGGAGGGTAAACCATCGGACTTGGCTAACCTGAGAGTAAAATTGTCCCTCATGCAGATATCAGTCAAGTATGATGGTGCCAGCCCGTTCAGTGTCTTATATACCATAAAACACACTTCCATAGTGAATTCTTTCTGTGACTCCAAGCTAATGTAGACAAACACGTAGAAGAGGAGTGATGTGACAGTAATTGGTGGCGCTGCATACTAGAACATACATTTGAACACTCCTTGCAGTTTGTTCAAATGTACATTAGGCAGATCAGTGTACAAACTATTGCAGAGAGTATATTTAGTACATACCGCGTGGCCAAACACAGTGCAGTAACAGCAGTTGCACGGCTGGTCGGGGCGCGGGGACGCCGGGTGCTGGGAACAGCGACCAGATTCAGGGTTGCCACTACAATTGTCCCCTCCGTGGTTCACTGCAACGCAAACACACACAGGATAGTAAATTAGTCAGACATATTAAAAAATGCATTTTTTTTTAAATCAAGGCATATTTCAACTTTGTAAGGAGAGGATGGAGAAAACATGAACATGTTGTTGGAGGGAGGAAACACAGAGGCCAGCAAATTATTCCAATAATAATACGGTATTGTTCGGTTACCGGTGCAGACGTGCTGGTGGTGGTGGTCGGTGTCCACCGGCGGGCGGGCCGCCACGGCCGGCACCTTGGCCAGGCTGGGGATGCCCGGTGGCGGCGCCTTCGCCGCAACCCCGGCCACAGTTCCCCCCGCTACCGCCCCCCCCGTCGTCGCAGCCGGCTCCAGAGAAAGCTTGGACGGATGGACTATGGGTTCTCGGTAGCCTAGAAATTAAGGTAAAACCATATTTATTATTACTACAATAATTATTCATATTATTACAATCTTTTCTTTATTCATTCTTCAACCAACTAAGCATCACTTTCTTAATCTTACTCATTGCGTTTATATCAATTTGTATTTTTCAGTCATAGTGAGCTCTAAAATCTCAAGCCGCCTCTGATAAACAAGCAAATACCATTTCATCGAGACAAAGTAGGATAAAGACAAAGCAGAAATACCGATGAGGGGTGTAGGTAGATATAGAATATTCAGTATCATAGAACTGTAAAAAATTACTCAAATGTGATAGTAATAACAAAGCCATTCTTTTATGATTTTCGGCAAAAAGGGACATTTACAGGTTTATTTCACTATGAGTATTCGATTGTGACGGATTTCAGGGAGTGTCCCTTTCTTAATCTCATTAATTCTCACCTATGATATCTCTGATGGTGACACTATCCTTGATAGGCACTCCCCCCTTCATGGCGACTCCATTAACGATGGCCACGTCGCTCTTGCGTGCCCGGTAGACCGGCGACGACGACAAGTTGTTATTGTTGTTGGTCGCCGCTGTGGGTGCGGCCGGCGTTGGAGGTTTCTTGGCGTCGCCGGCCGCCTTCTCGCAGGCGGGGAACGGCGCGGCAGACAGGACGTCATCCGTATCCGGAACCTCCTGGAAATTGCATACGCATTGTTGAGTTGTCTTCAGATTGATAATGTGAATTTCATGCATTTATTCGACCACTTCTCTCTATCGGTGAGATTGGTTAGATAGCGCAAGGCTGCGCGGCCTGTTTCATACAAAACTTAATTTTGGATTCGAGGCCAAAATACTCACCTAAACTTAATGATCTTTTGTCCATGAAAAACCATAGTAAATATCTAGTATGGATTAGAAGTAATTTATTTATTTTTGTTTTACATTATGAAATATAGGCCATTAAACGAATTGATTTTTCGTGATTTTAGAGGCACCTTTAACAATTATTTGGGGACTAATGGTGATTTAAAAAAAAGTTTTTAAAAGTTAATAAAATAAAATTTTATAAAAAATATTAAAATAAGCATTATGGTGGACTTTAAATTAAATTAAAAACAACCAATTTACTTTGGAACACAAATTTGCCGTACATAATTTAAAATATCGACTGTTTCATTTTTATATTTTTATTTACGTAATCATATATACATGGCAAATATGATAATTAAAATAAAATACAATAAACCTGCAAATAATTTTCTAAGTTGCCTCTAAAATTAAGAAATTAATTTTTTTCATGACCTAATTTAAAACAAAAATAAACAAAATGCCTCTCATCCGTACTAGATATTTACTAAACCTTTAATTAAAAAAATATATGATTCAGTTTGGATGGGTATTATTATGGGTAATAATTTTTTCTTAGTTTAGACGCAGTAGTAGTCATCAGAGGGGATTACTATCGATGTCAAATCAATGATGGCACCCAAACGACAAGCAAGAATTCGCAACTTCATTACTTTAATAAAAAAAAATTTAAAATCTTCAGCAAGGCCGGGTACATATCAACTAGTATGAAATAATAATACTAATTAATTATAACCGCGTATAAATTGAAATTTAACAGCGTTTTACCTCCACGGCCGGCCTACCTGATTCAGATTCACAAAATCGTACGATTCATTTTCGCGAAAACTAATTTTTTCTAAACACACACAGGTACAAATTTTCAAGCGTGGAATTATGAATTATTAATCATATATTCTTGCGAAAATTTCAAATGACGCGTTTATTCTAATTATCGGGGTACAAATTAACGAGGTTCCTCTGTTCCAGTTCCACTAGCGGGGTTCGAATAACCAGGTACTTCCAAACCTTCCTCTCTCGCCATCTCTCCTTCTCGTATTCACTCCCTTCAAAACATTCTCCAAATTGGGGATGCTATTTATCCCACTGGCTAATGACCGTAAGGACCAGTTGAGAAAAAAAAAATCTAAACGAGAACTATTCGATCCCATTCAAAGATTGCACAGACTTGTTGGTAATGAGTATAGTTCAATTGATGTTTACGGCTACAACACTGTGGTCCAGGCTAAACATAACTTTAATTGAATGATTTTTCATATGGATTTTTTTATCGTTGTATTTATTATGTTACGTTTCTACGAATAACCCAATCGGGCGTAATAAGGGTTTGCTGTATTGCAAACACGCATTACAACTGTCATAATAATTATAAACCTATTACCCACCCATTGCACTGTAATTATGTACTAAGCCACAGCAGGTTGTACTCTTTTGTACAAGCTGCTGTTATAATGTGGCCACAGGTAAAACTGTTATTCATTACGCTGTAACTGCCTACTTATATTGTACCCGCTTACTGCTTTTACACTCTAATTATTGTTTTATGTAGTATATTGTTATATTCCTTTGTATAATTATGTGATAAATGTATCTAAAGCCTTCCAGGCGTGAATAAATAAATAAAAAGGCAGACAGAAGAAGAGGATAGCAGAATGACTGAGGGCGAATGGACCGAGGGGAACCGCAGCGCGTGGAGAGCATTAGTACCAGAGGACAAATACCACCCGCAGATATACATAGTGATGATGATGAGGATAAACAAACATATCTCTGTGGTACTTCAATACTAGAACAACTCAAATAAGAGCAGTTTTGAGATATCGTATTTGCATTGACATTCCTAACGAATGGAATCAATGTTATATATAACTTTTGAGTAAATTTGATAGAAATGTATTTTATTTCAGCTCGTTATGAATGTTGCAAAGCTATATAAGTATTGTAAAGTTGATGTGGGAAACAAAAAAAATTTACTTGTCATAGTATTGAACTACCACAGCGATATATTTCACACGTTTGCTCACCTCCTCCATGGCTATGATGGACTGCGCATTGTTCAGCGGGTTCGTGATGACTATCTTCTTGATGACCGTCTTCGTCTTGACCGCCTGTGCCTCCTTGGGCGCAGGTGTTATCCCAAGTTTAGCTTCGCTCGCCAATTTCTAAAAAATATAAAATTAACGTTGGGATTGATAATGAATTAAAACTGCATGCGCAAATGAAATGGAAGAGATTCGTCAAAATTGGCCAACGTAATTCTAAAAGAAGGAATGCTCTGGTCAGCGTCAACGGTTATATCCACCAATCTATATATTCTGGAAGAAGTAAACATCCAAAATAGGGTATCCTAGATACTTGAAGCTCGATTCTGGAGAAGCTCAAGTTAACTGGCAAAGTGGAAGGCAGGAGAAGCAGAGGAAGCTTACCGATACGTTGGACTAATCAAGTGTCGATGTCTACGACTCTCCGTGGTATTCGTCAAGCCTGCCTTAACCTCTCGCGTGCCAGAGGTAAAATGGTGTTTTGCGCAGACAGTAATTTTGTAATTACCCACTGATTGCAAAATGTTGTTCTTTGTAAATTGTACTGTCTTACCAGATAATGATTGTATTTATCAAGAATATATGTACATAGCAAAAGTAGTTTCCCCAGAATAGCTACTTATATTCAGAATAATGAATCTACCCTTCCTCATTTTATATAAAAAAGTTGAATAAAAAAAGCCAGAGATATTTTCATGGTTTTATTATATTGTCCGATAGCTAAAGCGTCCCTCACAATGAAAATAAAATAATATGTTGTCTTCCTCTGAATAAATATACATAATAATATGACATTGACAATCGGAATTATTTTTTAATGGCACTTTCACAATAACAGGAATAATCACGTGACGAAATGAAAAGATTTTATCCTTGCCAAGCGAATAAAATATGCTTTAATACGAAAGTGTTTTTAAGGTTAAAAATACCATACAATCGAGTCAAGTGCGGTCTAGAGCATTCGGGGGGTCAAGGCCATTTTAACAATATTTAAGCTGACGAGTTTTAACTATTCCGACCTTGCACAGTACATTGTTTGCGAATTAAAAAGAGGACGAGTA
Source organism: Halesus radiatus (assembly GCA_022606495.2). NCBI lineage: Eukaryota > Metazoa > Arthropoda > Insecta > Trichoptera > Limnephilidae > Halesus > Halesus radiatus. The sequence continues at coordinate 55,145 of JAHDVE020002561.1, forward strand.
AAAGAAAAGTCTCCATTGACTTTAGGGAATTAATCTGAATCAACACAGCAAAAAAGAAAAAAAAAATACCTTCAATCTCCCATCTCTCTCCCTAATCTTCTCCTCATCGTCCTTCTCCTTCAGCATCTTCAGCGTGTCCTCGATCTTCTTAGCTTTGATCTTAAGTTCACAGAACTGTCGATCCTTCTCTTTATCGCACAAACACTTCCCACCTGCGTCGCACCCACTACATATGGGAATATCCTCCAGTGGAACCTGGCACGGAACCACGGGGGCGACGACAGGTGAACCCGCTACTGGCAAGCTCGCCGTCAAAGTCATAGTGGCGGCGGATGTCGTCAAAACTGAACTAGTCGCAAGATCACCGGGAGAAACCACAGTTGTCACAACTGATGCTGCTTTCGAATTCAGATCTTGTTTCGCTTCTGCCGTTGTTTTCTTCGATGAGAACTGATTGATTAACTTGCTTAAGCCGCGTCCCGCGAGTAGTTCGGCTTCGCGAGCTTCGTCCGTGTTCTTCGTGGGAGCCGCCGGCGTACTAGCCGGTTGCTTTCCGACGGCGCTCTTGAGCTTCCGCTCCAGCTTTTGAAGTTCGTTCATCGTCAGGATCCAATCTTCACCAGTAAAGTTCTGCTTGAGTAACTTATCGACGTAGTCCTTATTAACGGCTTGAAGTTTTTCTACGAACATGGCATGCTCGACGGGCGTGATGTAGTGTGCTTTAGATATGGTTTTCGTTTCAAGTGTTATTTTATTGGCTACAGTTTTCTTGACAGCGCGTTTTTTTATCGGGTCGTCTTGTACGTCGCTGGTTTCTTTTAATTTCACGCTTTCGCAATCTTTACACACATAACAGCTAGATTTATTGTTTTTCTTGCATTCTGCTGCCATTTTTTCTGCTTCTTCTTGTATCTCGCGCAACTTTGCGTCACCTTTAAGATAGTCTGCTCGATTCGCGGGTTTCCGGCACGGTTCAGTGAGTCCCCAGTATTGTTCCAGTGTGAATTGACGCCAGGACGTGAAGTGCGATTTGATCTCTTCCCAGTAGTCGTCGATGCTGTGTCCGTCAATGCTGTTGCCGACCTTGACGTCAAATTCGGTGCCAAACTTCCCCTCGAGATCGAGAGCCTCAAGTTCGTGCTCGTCATCACACATCATGACCTTCAAGACCTTCCTCATGACGACTTGAATCGATGCAGTGAACAATTTAGTCTGAAACTCCTTTTGGGTAAAACCATTGGAACTGTCTCTGTGTCCTAACATTTCTACCATAATCTCTTCCTTACTCGGATCTTCGAATTTCATAACTTTCCCCGAGGGTTTATTCTCATACGTGATCGTGGTAACCTTCTTGAAGCTATTACCGTTTTTTCGCTTGCCGCACACTTGTTTCTTCGCTGTCTTAGCGAGGCGTACCTCTTTCAATTGCTTCTTAGTTTCAGGCGTCAAGAAGCAATGATCTGCTGCAATCTTCCAGAGATTATGAGACGGGTATTTGTTATCGTGGGTTAAAATACGGTTGATGAGATCCGGGATGCCGTCGGATTCGCTGATGTACTGCATTACGAGTCCCGTATCTGGAGGTTTGAACCCGGTTGCACAGTGTTCTTCCAACCACGAAACTTGGGCATCCTGCATGACTTCTTTTAAGGTCTTTCGTCGCTTAGGAGACGACAATGGACTATATTCCCACGTTTCTTTATCTTGATCATCGGTTCCATCCAGTTGGTTTAAATCGTTATCTTCTAAAAAGGGTAAAGGCCTAGCTTCTCTAACCATAACATCGTCTAATAGTCCATCGGTCTCAACGACGTCTTCTTTTTTAACGACGCCTGAAAGTTCGTAATCAATTAGTTCTTTAAGGATGCTCTTTTCCTGCGCCATGATGTCGTGCGCCGTATTCAACAAATGGCTGATGTCGGTCTGTCCGCGTCTCAAGGTTTGATTGAGTGCGAGCAAGCGTCTGTTTTGGTTGAGGGCGGCGCTATATGCCGGCGTTTGTTCGGTCGGCGAGAGCTCATGCAGCGGCGGACTCGAAACATCGCCCGACTCGTCGCTAGAGCGTTTATTGTTGAACTCGTCCAACCCAAGAATCTCCATCTTATTGAGACACTCGAGCATCTGGGCTCGAAGATTTTCCTGATCGTCGGCATCCATCTTAAGGGTTTCTTCAATCAAGTTTCTGGTTGGCTCGTTCAGTTCGTCGATGGTGTCTCTTCGCTTGGAGGTGTCGCCCCCTTGGGACTTGAGCTCGATGCGCAGGGACGGGTCGACCGAAGAAGTGGCCGGAACGAATAGTTCGGGGTTCAGGACTTTGTTTGGTTCTTCACAGCCACGGTCCGCTTTAAAACTACTGAAAAATAAGAGAAAATAAATCAGATTTATTTATAATGTACACAATAGAGAGTAAGCATAAAAAAATTACAAGGAAATATGAAAAGAATAAATACCAACTGTCCACTAACTGTGTACAACAATATGTAAAATCTATATAAAGTCTAGTGTATTTTTTTCTAAGGCAATTGAAATCCATTAGATGGCTGCCAACAGATTCTGCCAAGACTCTGGTAAATGCTCCTGTAGTCTCCAGACTGGACTACTGCAATAGTTTGTATGGTCAACACAGCAGCTTGCCTAGCACTCAATACAGTCACATCACTCCCCTTCTACGTGATTTCCTACACTGGCAGTCGCAGAAAGAGTTCACTTTAAAATGTGTCTTATGGTGTATAAGGTACTGAACGGGCTGGGACCATTGTACTTGACTGGTCTCTGCGGGGGGTACAATCTTATTCAGAGGCAACTCACGCTCAGGTCGGCCGAGTCTGATGAGTTAAAATTTTTATTAGGACCAATCGCATTCAGTTCTCCGTTAATGGAGTTTCCTGCATTCACCCTTCTTTCAATATCCCTATCAGTCTTTCCATCTCTCGTAAACATACTTCCCAAATACACAAACTCATCCACTTATACAGCCTATATTTATGGATTGTAGTAGAACCAGATAATTCCCGGTTCCGTCAGATTACTGATGTAGTCGAAAAAGTCAATAACAAGTCAGAATTCCGGTTCAATCAGAATTCCAGTTCCATTAGTTATCCCAATTCAGTCAAATTCCCTGTTATAATTTTTTTAAAGACAAAATACATAATCTATTATATTAAGAAAAATGTCTCAGGCAGGCCATGTTTGCGCACTGACTTTCACAAGAGGAAAATTACAAGGTGTAGGGGTAAGGGTAGGGGTAGAGGTAGAGGTAGGGGTACGAGTAGGGGTAGAGGTAGGGGTACGAGTAGGTGTAGAGTTAGAAGTAGGTGTAGGGGCAGAGAAAGTGGTAAGGGTAGTGGTAAGGGTGGGGGTAAAGGTGGGGGTAAGGGTAGAGGTAAGGTTAGGGGCAGGGGTATAGATAAGGGTAGGGGTAATGGTAGAGGTAAGGGTAGGGGCAGGGGTAGCGATAAGGGTAGGGGTAAGGGTAGGGGTATGTGGAGGTAAGGGTAGGGTTAAGGGTTATGGGTGGCACATCACAACCTCAAAACTTTACTCCAAATCCTTCGTAACCCCAGGAAAACACGGGGTATTTCAGCTAGTAATATATGAACAGAACCTACCTTTCTTCAGTTTCCTTAAGTTCTAGAATTTCCACATCCGCCACGTCGGCGATCCCGCCATCGTCGCCATCCTCCCCATCCGCCGACCCACCGCTCCCGTCGTCTGCCAAGTTCGCCGAGTTCGAAACGCAGCCGAGGCCCGCGGCGGCGACGTCCTTCCTCCCAACGCCGCACTGCTGCCGGATGTTCGGACAGGACTTGGAGCTCTTCCACGAGTTGCGGATGCACTCCCACCGCCCGCCCGGCACGCCACACTCCGAACTGGACTGCATCAGACAGATAGTGCTGCCCCAACGTTCGTACAAGTCGACATCCTTCACAACGAACTTCGTCGGCATGGTTCGTAAGAGATTCTCCTCATCCCCGTCAAACCGGACGACACTATTAAGCGACGTTGAATCGAGATTGGTTGGTATCAGTTCTTTGGGTTTCTTTCGGTTGTGCTTTGTAGCATTGAGTAAAGTTTTCAACACTTCGGTTGGGAGGGTTTTAAAGGTCTCGGTCAGTTTATCTTTGAACTCAGTCTTGTTGAATCCGGTCGGTTTGGGTTGGGTTTCGGTTGCACCCGGGTCTGGGTTGTGCGGTTTTAGCTTTCTTTTTACCGGTCGGGAGCGGATTCGGTCGCAGTCGTCGTTCTGAACTTGACATCTGCTGGAAAGAAGAGAAAAATATCATTATTAACGGATAAAGTGAAACGCGAGGAATCAGCAGACAGATTTGGTTAAATACCAAATATACAACTGTAGGGACCTAGCATGAAAGCCGACATCGACACGATTAAAGTTCTTCATCAGTCGACAAGGACGGGCATGACAATTACATTAGAAGCAAATTTCGCAATTTTGCCATTTTCACGTGAATAATACAAAAAATAAGAAAATAAAATGACACATTCTAAATATTTATTTTTCAATGGTTTAGACAAGCATTTTGAAATGGAAGGAAGGCAGCAAACTTCGTGTTGAAGGGGCATTCTGTTTTAGAATTTAAAAAAAATAATAAATATTAGCAACTATATAAATACACATGTGAAATACAAAATAAGGTGCACATACAAAAATGCTGTATATGTGCTACCTGCGTATATTCTCATACAAATCAGCGCCGGCTGGGAATTACCGGCTGCTGTTTGCTAGAAAATGGTGTTTTATACAGTGGCTTAAATTTTTAAAAAAAATGTATTTTTGACTAACCTCCAATAATCGTCGTCGTCCTCATCTTCCGGCTTAGAGATCTTCTCCTCATCCGGTGGGGTTTCGGGTACTGTGGCTGTGGTTGTGAGCGCACCCTCCTTCACCTCAGAGTTCTACAATAACAACGTACATAAAAATGAATACAGCGAAACTTTGTTTAATACAACCGCCGTAGTTATCAGCAGATTACAATTTTATCCAAAGCTGAAATGGGATGAGAATCGGCGTTTAACGGGGACCGTTCTACATTGTATAAAATTCAAGCAGCAAGGGTAGGCAGAGAGGATAGACCAACACAGAAATTTTGTCATGGCACACACTCCTTGCATCATTTACATTCGTATATCATCTCATACGTCCTGACACAAGAATTTGATACACCTGATTGTGCCATGTCTTTGTCGGGCGTGAAGAATCAAAAGAGAAGAGGTTTAGAATGATGATCTTGATGGGGGCGTTGATTGAACTCACTTTGCCCAGCCGTCCGCCCAGCACGCCTCCCACGAGCCGCCCCGCGAGGTGCGTGAACCCGCCCACCGTGGTGCAGACCAGCATGGCCTGCACGATGCGCTTGAACTCGTCCAGGTCGTGCTGCTCGCGTGGGAGACACGCGCGTAGCTGCCAGCACACCTCCCACATCTCCGAATCTGAGAAAATGGGAATACATGATTATAATTAGAAGAAATACAAGGAAGGTAACGATTGATATTTTAATTTCTCCAACTGCCATCATTAATATAGTAGAACCCTGCTAATTCGAAATTCATGGGACATCAAAAACCAAAATACTAAATCGCATCCGGTGAACTTCTCACATATGTGACGCATGTTTGGGGGCGGTGCCTGGAATATTATGGTGAGATTCAAACGGTCTCACTGGACATTTCTAAGGCCTTTGACCGGGTTTGGCACCGAGAACGTGTCAACAAACTGCCTTCTTACAGACCCGTTTCATTGTGTACGTGGATTACCGACTTTTTGAGGGAGAGCTGAGCGAAGTGGTACAAGGAGTATTGCCATTATTGCCAAGTCAAATACAAACTAGTTAAATAGAATAAAAAGAATTCCGTCGGCCACACTACTCACTACTGGGCCACCCGTTCCTCTGGAAGGCACTTTAAATAGAACATCATTAAATAAAAGATTAGATTGGGTTTGTTGTTTTCTTTGTCTTGTCACTGTTCTCTTTTTGTTAATATTAATACCGCACAAGAATCTCAGCTTCTCTTAACCGTCTGGAGTCAGTGAGACTATGGCATCTCCAATTGGGGTAGTGGGGAGGGGAAAGAAATGGGGAAGTACCTGGCTATTCAGATCTGAACACCAAACACGGCTAAAGCCATTTCAAGCAACATTTCGTTTCTGAATGGTGGTCTTTCACCGGGGCGATACTGAAAGCATCTACCACTCCGGAACGTGCCGCAAATATACTACATATATATTATTTTAAATAAATAAATTGTGAAATAACACAATTTAATCAAATAAAATTTACTGCGCGCGCCGGGATCTGAACCCACATTGAAATTTGACTGTTCAGTTTCAATAATTAATATCAGTATTTAATTATTATTTTTTTAGTGTTATTCTTTATGTTTACCTATATTACTAGTTCAATCCAGAATGTGATTTTTCATTCATATTAGATATCACTCAGTGTGAACGCAACCAAATAATAGACAATCATTTCGACGGTCACAATGAACAAGGTCGGGTCGGATGTGCAAATGGTAACTTCTTACTAGAGCTGTTTAACCCTTTTACTCCGTAGGCGACAATAGGTCGCCACCGTAATTATTTTAATAACTCCGGAGGCGACTATATGTCGCCACTCTTTAGGTATGTATTGTTTACATAAACAAACATTACAGGACATGCGGCGACAAGTGTAAACATGTTTTATTAGTTTCGCAACAACCGCCAAGCGTTTAGACGTGTTTTTGTTAACAAAAATTTATTACGCATCCTTGCACATTGTTAAGAAAAGTGGAAAAGCTCGAGCTAAGTGCGACTGGATGGCAAACTTCTTGTTTTACGGAAGGGAAAAAAGAAGGACTGTGTGTTCTGCTCATATAGGGGCAAAACGGGGAAAAGGCACGAAACATATGAATTTTTTGACACCTGTCCTGGAAAACCATAGGATGCATTTAGGGGATTGTTTCCTTAGATATCATACTTTAAAAGTTTATAAAATTAAAAAATAACGCCCAATTGTCTTGTTTTACAGTAAATAAACTAATTTGAACATTTATCCAATATTTGGAATAAAAATTTGCACAAAACCTTATCCCATTTGTTTTTTTAAATAATTTATTTGTAAAACCTACCATTGTATTGTTAATTTACCTTGGAGTTGCTGGTATGTCATACAGAAAAAAGTGTGGAGTTGAAAGGGTTAAAGGTTCGTTTGTACGTGTTTAGAGTATGAGGTGTACATTTTTATTGTTTTCCAGATGAAGAAATATAGTGTTGTTTTTGATATTTTGCATAAACCTCTGCTATTTATTTCATTAGAAAAACATAATATTGCTACTACAGCTCTTGTGCAATGTTGCCAATTTACATTGTTCCATGGAACCCTCAATTTCAATCAAATAATACAAATCACCTTTTTCAGCCTGTCAAATTTATAAATAACATCAAAAGCCTCAGTCGTTCTTCTTTTTCACCAAATTCTCGGTAAAATGATAACCTTCCAATAACTTACTGTACAAATATTAAATCCTCACTAGACCATTGTATTATTAGTCACAAATATAATCAGTGTTAAACATTCGTTTTACCAATCCGCGTCGACAGCTTCCTGAACCAAATCAATACATCCATAAGTCCGAGCATTGCCACAACTTGGGCCGATCGAGGAACCCCCGGTTAACAACTTAGAAAGGGATGTATTTACCTGGTGGCGTCCCCTCCGGAAGGACGTAGGGATCATCCTCCAAGAGGCCGGCGGCAGAAGCCCTGCCCAGACAGTCCTGGGCCACCTCGCGGTACCGCATCGTGATACGGTCCAGGTAGTCATCCCGCTCACACTGCCGGCTGGAAAACATACATAATGTTGGTATGAATTGGTGCACTATTTAATTTAATGGGATGTAATGCAAAATCATGTGTTTTCGGTTTGAGAATTTGATAGCCTAGAAATATCGTAGATGATTTAATTAAATATTGTAAGTAGAACACACCTTGGCCTTTCGTTTAACTTGCCATTTTTTTGGTGCGTCTTTTTATAAGCCTAGAAAAAAATATATCAGACATAAAAAATTTTAAAACGCAAACTCTCCTACTTATGAACCCCTTTTCCGATATTGTCGTATTGCCCGTTGTGGTAAATTAAGTTTTTTAGAATATGACCGTAAAACATTTTAATAATAATGCCTGAGTTTTACAAAATTGAATAAAATACGCATTTTGGTGACAGTTTTTTAGCGTAAATCGAAACATGCGGCCGATGTTAAGCGGGACTTTCAACCTTGTCGCCACCTGCATAAGGAGCGCGTGATTTCGTTGGAATTTTAGCCGGTGGATCGCCTTAAAAGTATTATTTCTAATTGTGAAACTGTCAATTCACGATGGAATTCCATTTTAATAAGATTTTTTTTTAATTGAAAAACCTTTGTAACTATCTTCCCACTTGTTTATTTCAGACAAGCAGTTTCCTGAGAATATCTCCATATATTCTACATATATCCTAACTAATAGAGAGTACATTTTGACATTGCCCATCGGATAGGCGGACGTTAGACAGATAGAACTTAGCATATCCGATGGGTAATTTGGGCACAAAAAATTAAGAGACTTTCACTGCAATTTAAAAAGGGGTGGCAACCGCGACAGGTAGATTGACTCACTAGTTTCCGAGGAAGACGGTGACGTCGGCATCGAGGGTTTCCGCCTCCGTCATCATGGACAGCAGAGAGGAGAAGCTGCGCAGGGCATCCATCGTCAGGGGAGGTTCCTCGCCCAGCAACAGTAGCATCGACAACTAAACAAGTAACAATTATTTATTTTATTGTAATAATTGAATGTTGTCAGTTGCTTGAAAGATCCAGACCGATGGTTACCACTGTGGCTATGTGGCTTTCATCACCGCACAAGTAACATTATACCACAAGGAGAGGTTTAAATATTGTCAGGTTGTTCGTAACTAGGGAATGTATGTTACATAAAAAAAGCAATATTTTTTAAGAATTCATCCCTACTTATCTTTCAAACTTGGTGAGCTTTACTTGTTCTCTGTATTTCTATGTTCATCACGAGTTAAGGAGTTTTGACAGTTTGGAGCTGGTACTTACGTGCACGACCCTGCTGGCAGCCGCCCTGTCCGCCCAGGCGCGGTACACGGCAGTCAGGAAGCGGTGGGGGGCCAGCAGGCGGCCGCAAACCGTGGCCAGGCGGCGGCGCGCCGGCCCCAGGATGCCGCTGAGCGCCAGGCCGCCAGCTCTCATGGCAGCCGCCCGTCTCCACAGCTCTGAAACGAACAATATTACATTGTGTAAAATATTTATTTTAACATGTCGTCGGGACACGGCATTTGCCGTTTTTCGCAGACTGTCGGTCAACTGCGGGACACGGCAAATTCCGTTTTTGTCGACTGTCGGTTTTTGGCGGGCAACGGCATTATACGGGTTTGTTATCAGCGTGAAATAAAACGCCTTGTAGGGTAATTTGCTACCTGGGTGCTAGGCGACAGTCTGTCGACGTTATTTGAGATGCCTTGTCCGGATTGGCTAGTGTGCCGCTTGTAAAGGCGTCGCCAGAAATTTAGAGTTTTTATGCGATCTCAATCTCCAGTTTACTATTTTTCATACCGCTCGCACTGTTTTGTTTACTGTTCGGTATTTTATTATTTGAATATATTAGCATTGTATAGGACGTTATCCCTACAAAAATGTCTTTAGAAGCCAATGATAGTGACGATGAAGTGTATGCCGACAATTTATCTAATTGTTCATGGAATGGATGATATTGAAGAGTTGTCAGACAACGAACCGAGTGATGATGAACAAATACCAAGAACGTTTCACCGTCGCACTATTGAAAGTGATTCTGATTCGGAGACGAGCTCAGATGAGGATGTGGACGAGTGGTCATCGTTTGATAATCCTCCAGTTCTGGAATCGTTTTTAGGCCGCCGCGGTTTGAATTCAAATGTCCATTGTCCTCAAACTGTAAGTGATGCGATAGAGTTATTTATCGGTGATGATTTGTTTGAATATTTTGTAAACGAATCTAATAGATATTACCACCAAAACTCACATAATTACAAATTATATAAAAAATCGGGAAAGTGGAAAAATATTACTTTGAAAGAAATGAAAAAGTTTTTGGGGCTGATTATTTTGATGGGACAAGTTCGAAAGGATATAAGGGAAGAGTATTGGTCTACGGAACCAACAACCGAAACTCCTTATTTTGCTAAAACGATGTCCAGAGACCGGTTTCGGCAGATTTGAAAGCGTGGCATTTTTCTAACAATGAAGATATCACAGATAGTTCCGACCGATTATGCAAAGTAAAACCAATTATTGACCACTTTTTACCAAAATTTATAAACATTTACAAACACCTTGCAAACAAATCCTTTGCAATGCCAGTTTTACGTAAGTACTTACCAATCATCCACTGCTTTTTACATGTATTTTTATTTTTTGTTTACTCCATTGTCATTGTGTATACAAGCATATACTTGGAGGAATTTATGTGATACATGCACTTATAGTGTGTGATGGATTATCAACACATCGAGTGTAATGATTCCTTGAAAGAATAAATACTATGATTCATAAGTGGAATGGGTTCTTCAATTAGGCGAGGCAACCGCAAAAGACTCTTTTTTTACAAGAAGTAATTAAACTTATGAGTTATTGAGTGTTCGCCTTCGGCCTTAGGCGACAATGTTCAATATTTACGCCATCAGATTTCACACATCCAGCGATTGTAAAACTGCGGGCATGGCAA
>JAHDVE020002562.1:0-24717 GCA_022606495.2 Halesus radiatus
TGTACCCACAGCTAATAGTATCGCCTTATGTTCGCGTTAGCTCAAAATGTTTATTTATTTTTAGAAACAAACAGCTATTAACATAAATATATACCAGTGGCGTGCAGTCCATAAAGGCTGAAAAGCTGTGTCTACCCCAAGGAAAACTAACAATGAAAAGAAATTAGAAAATACGATAGATTTCTGATGATAATGTATTTTTTATATATATTTGGTAAGGCTTATACGCTTAATTATTCAGTTGGCCACAACAATCAGCGGAAGATGATAATAAAATAATCATATTTAATGCACAATATTCAAATCAGAACTTGAAAAACTTCACACAGCCTGTCTTTGGTCGTAGAGAAATACACGCCACTGATATATACTTAGGAAGTTAACCGAAAGATAAGACAAAAAAGTTTCTTGTCCTTACATTGGTTAAACACAGGTGTTTGTTTATTTATGAAGTTAACAAGAGAAAAAATAAAACAAGAAGGAAGGGGAAACGGGGAAGGGGAAGAGGAAGAGGAAGATATAATCGGGACAGGAGATGCTCTCGATACTTTTTATGCTCAATCAATTTGTGGTTGTATCCATTACTTCGGTTCGATATTTTGAAAGGGTATTATGAAGAATGTCGATGTTGTAAAATTGTGTGTCATATTGGGTACAAATACCGAAAATAAGGTTGGTTCTGCATGCGGGCAAATGAAAAAATATCGGTTGGGTCGGGTTGGTCTTGACGGTATGTTAATTTTTATAAATTAGATTCACCATAGCAGTGTCCTTATAACATGTGCGATAAATCAATCCAGTATATAAGATTAGAAAAGTATACTTTTAATATAGTCTTAATTTCCAGGCTGCGAAAGGGTTTAGTTTGTAGATTGGGGAGAGCGGAGAGAGTCGCGGAGGGAGCTGTCGAATTGTCCCTTACTTCTTAGTAAATTAAATTTTAAGTAGCGACGCGGGACACGTTTGCAAAGCAGACACATATTTTTTGGCACAGCCAGTAGAGAAAATCGATAAAACACCATTTTTACCCACTTCTGGTTACAATTGTAATCTTTTGAGGCTTGCGGAGGAAGACAGCTATATTATAACTTTAAATGTCGAACAAGTTGCTATATTTAATTTCAATCATAACAAGGATGATTGAAAGTTCTCTATTTTAATTTTTGTTTTAAGGTGGACCTAGATGGAGAATTTTTGATCTCGTAATATCTGGTTTCGCCGGTTACGGTTCAACTTGGATAACGTTATAGTTGATTTGCACAATAATATGCTTCCTAAAAATAAACCTACCCAATTGTTACCCATACCTAGTCCATCGACTCTACCCGCACATTGTCCGCTGTGATTTCGTTCAGTACACGTCAATTCGCATCCGCAACCCGCAACGCAATATTCGTATTGTGTTTTATAAAAAGCCGCGATCTATTGTGTTTTGTAACCACCGCGATCTATTGTGTGATCCGCCGCAGATGAACATCGTCTCTGTGTTTTATGTTGAACTATTGATTATTTATGTGCTCAAGTGCAGCAAAGGAAGAAGCTTGTGAAGAAATAAGGGTCAGGGGTAAGTCTTTGGATCCCATCTTGACCATATTTTTACCCCTGCATATTTGAGCAAATAAATTGTAATTATATAAGTTGTGATAACGAAATTCTATGAACCAGCGCAACCAATATCCAATTCGGCATAAGCGGAATTGATACTCTGTCATATTTTTATTATAAACAAAAAATATATTTTAATATTTAGTACTCCCACAACTACTTTGAATTTTGATAAAAAATATTGAAAACACAAACAAAAATGCTGCAAACTTTTTACGAAAGTATTAATTTTTTTAAAATTAGGTATGTCTAAATATTCATAATAGACAATAGAAGCATTTTGGGATGAATACGTTCATATTATAATAAATACTGTAGTTTATTAATGCCCTGTATAAAAGCAGAAAAATATTGGAAGTTATCGTCGAAAACATCAACGATTCAAAGAGAAACACAGAATATTTTTGATATGACGACATGTACATATGAAAAGGAGTAAAAAAATCCTATAAAGGAACAAAACTACCTACTGGATCAACATGCTGATCATAAAATGGCGATAGGAGGTCTGGACCGAGACACTACAAAAATTAACGAATTTATTGGCAAGAAATGAAATGCGGTGAGTTCGAGTGCAAAAACAGATAAGCTGAAACTGTTTTTTCATGTAGTTTAAACTTAAGACTCTCTAAAAATGTACTTCTTCTGCAATTGTTCAAGAAATAATAATAAGTGAAGTACAACTAACAAATATTCAGCATCATTTGACCAATATTCGACATAGGTATATTGTATTTCGGATCGAGCAGAAGCTGCTTAATAGCAGCAATTAACTGCTGTACTAAAATATGTTATCTTAGTTTCATAGAATGATATATCTCGTGTTGTGGACAGGAGTAAAATTCGTCGAGCTCGAATGAAGAGAAGAATTGCCCTTATTAGTAAGCTGTTAAAAATCGATTCCAATCACCATGGTATATATTAAGGACAGAACTTTAAACTTGAAGAATAACTGACGAAAAATAATAATTAATGAAAAATACATTAGTTTAGCAAAATAGCCAGGTAGCGAGTATATGGGACACATTTCATTGGATGTCGAAAAATCAGAAGCAATAATTAGCAATGGAATTATTAATTTTCATTACTGTCTCCGAAAAACATCGATTTTGAAAATAATGTTGCAATTAGGTCAATAGAACTGCAGTCAATATAGGGTGTGATTCGGCATCTTGAATAACGTCACAAATGTCTTTTACAGTGGGTAACAGATGAACAGGATTTAAGTATAGATCAGCTGTATCTAATGAAAATATGTTACGCCATTGACATCGGGTTCTGTAATGAAAACGTTAATAAGAAACTCTCTAAAAATTGTACACCCAGGAAGCTCACTGCAGCGAACTGGATTCTCAGGCTTTACATTTCGTCACAAAAATCATCAATTACTTTATTAAAATTTTACAAAGACCAAACCATTATGCATTTTCGGTACTAGGCATTTTCATAGAACAGTAGTGATTTAAAGGATATTATTTATCCAATAAACTAGCGTGATGGTTTTTTGGGCATCATGAAAAAACACATTGTTAGCCATGTTTGCCGACAATCGAAATATGTAAGAGCGTTATCACTGAGAAGGGTATTGAAAGCTCGGCAAATGAAAATGCAATCAAACGTTATTCGTACCTTTAAAGTGCAAGTGTTTTGTTTTTTTTTTTTCTGTAAATGATTATATTGATGTAATAAAATATTAAGAAGTAAGAGAGACATCACTTACCAAATTTAGTAAATGACCAGCCATACCGATCACGCCATAATAGACAATGTAATACTACCAATTATTATTAAGAATCTTCTTCATCACACTAAAACCACAGATAAGTAAAAATTGTAACAGAAGCCTCAGCTGCTGTTTGAGGACCCTTGAGATGAAATGGCTTTCAATGCAGTTTATTTATGCTTTAATGTTTATTTTCTCACTATTTTTTCTATTATAACTAACCATCACGCCGTTTCGCCGCAGGGATAGGCAGAGAGGACGATTCGATACGGACGATAAAATGTTCGAAAATGCCGTCACTGGTTTTCAAACTGCCTCCTTTACGAAAATTTTGGTATGTATTTCACAGAGTTTAAAAGAGTACAGTTCATAAAAAAAATAATTAAACATTTTTATACAAAGGGTATCTTAATATAAGTGTATATCATAGGTATTTTAAAATTTTAAAATAATTTGCAAAATTACTGCCTCAACACAGGCTAGCCTAGTGAGGCGGGTTATGTGAAACTTCAACTATAACTGTTATTATATTAATTATATAATTGAAAATACACTTTGTATATACCACTTTACTTAAAATATATAAATATTTCTACATGTTTCGATAGCAATGCTATCATCTTCAGGAATAAATGAATACTAAAAAATAATTTCAAGTATAGAAAAATGATCAAAACAATAATTTAAGAATATACAAAATATGAGGAATATTAAGGAACACCTAAGATGTTTAAATAATAACAACTATTCTGAATTTGCAAATCATATTTTAGAAACAAATCATTTTTATTTATATCAAACGAATGATTGGTTTCTAAAATATGATTTGCAAATTCAGAATAGTTGTTATTATTTAAACATCTTAGGTGTTCCTTAATATTCCTCATATTTTGTATATTCTTAAATTATTGTTTTGATCATTTTTCTATACTTGAAATTATTTTTTAGTATTCATTTATTCCTGAAGATGATAGCATTGCTATCGAAACATGTAGAAATATTTATATGTTTTAAGTAAAGTGGTATATACAAAGTGTATTTTCAATTATATAATTAATAATGATGCCACAAAGTTATCAATCATTTGAAGAATTTATTATATTATTTTACTTTATAAACCACTGTACACTTACATTATTATATTACACATGTCTTGTAGTTATAGTTAAATTTAATTACAATAAAGATATTGCATTATTATTTTTACAGATAAATCATTTGTAAATAAATAAATCATCAGATAAATCAGTTTTGTTTGAGTTAGCAGACTATGAAATGTGTATTTTAGATTGCTCCCCTTTAATGGAGATTGATGCCATTTTTACTAGTCCATTTTCAAACTGTGGTCACGCCACGTACCGTCCATATTTTTCTCAATTTTGTTGACATTATTGTTCCCTGTTTACAATTATTAAGAATCAATTTTTTTTTTTAATTTTTGGGACAAGAGACAAGTTGGGAACCTATTTATTAAGTTCAGGCCACTAAACTTATAGTAAGTTATTTCAAGCAAATTTCCACCGTGGGAGAATTTCATAAGATAATTTTTGTACTTAAATTGAAAATACAAACATGTCTATTTAATTTTTTCAGCTTGATCAGTGCGCTGCCAGGTCTGATATATCACACAAAATTGGTTTTGCCGCTGTCGTTAAAAACAACAACAAAATTAAAATGCTTAGAGGCAATGAATTATTGGCAAACATTTTTTTTTTCTAAGATTGAAGAGATACAGTTCTCAAATATTAATTATTTTTCTAAAAAACCAAACAACTAGTTTATTTTGTCCATCACTATTAAAAATTTGTAAACATATAAGTCCAAGAAAAAGAAAGAAAGTGATTCAAATTCTCAATATTATTTAAAAAAATAAAATACACGGAGATCGATATGTCCATAGAAATGTTTATTCACTATCGGTCCCGGAGCATTAATACAACGTTACTCGTGCGGAGGCAAAAATTGTACTATAAATAACTAAGATACGTAACAACAGCAACTGTATTTGGGTGAATTCTTAGCAAAACGAGAGCATGACGTGTGTGATCTTGCGTCGTGCTGACCTGATGAGTAAGTAATAGGAGTAGGGTATGTTTCTGTCCACGATTTTTTTTTCTTCCTTATTTACTTATTTGTCTCTTTTATTTAAGTTTGGATTGGAGGTCTTCCTAGACTTAATTCGTATCGGTCCTAATCCTCAATAGTACCTACATATCGTGCGTGAGGAAGACGACACCAGTGAAACTGAAACTGACGTGAGTGATCAAGATACTGAAAGGGAAAAGGAAACTGACAGTGACGGCGATGTCACCTTATCGGAAGAAGATGATGGGAGATCAGAAAAACTCACTAAAATGCCCAGGTTTCTAATGTCATGTTCTTTTAAAGCTATCGAATGACATAACATATTTTTGAATTTGACTATTGTATACTTATTTTTTAAATTGACTAAAACTTCTTATTTAAAAGTAGAAATATTGTGATATTAAGGGTTAAAATCGTCTTCCATGCCGCAGAAAATAAATTAATTTGAAATTAAAATTCAATTTGCTATTGCATATTCACTAGGCACTCTAAGCAGTGCCCGAAGGTATGGAATGCATTCCTTATTTCTGCTGTAACGCCCCTTTTATGCTCTCGGTAAGCCCCGGTGATAGTCAAGAGCTTTTTGTATCTAACAGACTAGGGAGGCTGCACTTATCGATGAATTTTACAAATTATATGCGAAAAAGAAAAGCACTTGATGTTATCTTTCAACATTGGAAAACTGTATGCATAAATTTCCCTATTCAACCAAAGTCATCTGTGTCACAAATGTAGGATCTTTATTTTAAAATGATATTTTACCAAAAAAAAATTCCATGGTTTTTTTCAACTGTCGAATAATACTTACCCACAACAAATGATCCAAGTCAAATTTTTGCATGGCGTAAAATAATTTAAAAAAATCGTAAATCTGTCTTATTAAGAAGTACTCTTCGTAGATTCATTTATTTTATGTACCATATGGCAGTTAAATGTTCATGATAAATAACACAATACAAATAACACAACACGAAGTCAAAATAGTTGTGTCGACCTAGAAACTTCATACAGTAAGACTGCGCAAATTGCAAAATGCCCGAGTTCATTGTTCGAAAATTCGGAGATTATTTATTTATTTACATAATTAATAAGAATTACTCTGTTTACACCACTGTTTTTAATACATAAATATCTACATGTTTCAGAAGCAAAGCTTCCCTCATCAGAATAAATAGTATAGGTATTAAAAAATAAAAATATTTTTTTCAGTAAATTAATAACATTTACTTTGTTTAAAGCACTGTTTTCAATATGTAAATATAAGGGGAGCTTTGATTCTTAAACATGTAGATATTTAATATTAAAAACAGTGGTTTAAACAAAGGATTTGTTATTAATTTATTAATCATGACTCCACAAAGTGATTTCACATCTTTTAAAGAAATCATTTATTGATTTCGTTCGAATTACATGTTTTAATGAATTAATATTATGTACATTTGGACAAAAAACTTCTTATACTGTGGTACTAAACTCTAGAACAAAATCCCACTATCCTTTAAAAATCACAACTACCATAATAAATTTAAAAATCAAATAAAACACTGAATACGTTACATAGGTAGATCTGAAAAAGAAAATAAATTAACACCAAATACAGACTAACACCGAAACCACTCAACTGCACTTAAAACACCCCACCTAACAATTATTTTTATTTTTTCATCAATTTAATATAATGTAATTTAATATTTTGTAAATGAAATCCTCAGCACTGGAAATCGCAGTGAGGATATCATTATTTATTATTTTGTTATAAAAAAAAGATAATAAAACATTATTATTATTATTATTTATTAATTTTATAACAGGTACAATACTTTCATCATATAATTTATTTATAAACACATTCATTCTTCCTTCACTTTCCACGCCTTCAGATAAAATTATATAAAAATGATCAAACATTTCCATCATATACATCTGTGACTCTATTTTTTATCATTATGTGGTAATCTTATTATATTTACATTTCTAGCCTCATAAATATTATGTAAACTTTTATTAAAAACTATTTCATCCATGAAATATCATAGTAAGGATACAAATAATGTGATTTCTCAAGGAAACTATTGAAGTTTCCAGTGTTCTTCTGAAATCCGAAGGTTGCACAGAGTGGGAGTTAATGCAATTCTCCAGAAAGGAGTTGGTTGAAGAGAGGAAGGGGAGGCTCGCAGAGGAAGTGTTTTCAATTGTTGGTTTCCCCGAGGAAGGAAGGCTAAGGGATTATTTTGCAATTTCCCGACTTCACTCGCTGCTTGTTATATTATTTTTCCTTGTATTGAAAGATAATAATAATAATTATTGAAGTACACACGAATAATATAAAATTCATTTGTACTCGTATGTTCATTAAATGTGTAAATAATTGTGAGCCACTGAAACATTGCATTAGAAATCGACGAACGAATTCTGTCTGTGAAAAGAAAAAGGATATTACATATTTATGAAATGAGCACACTTATAAATTGCTTGTAATTTAATTGTCGATAGTTATTTTTTTCGAACTACAAAATGTCATTACCGTGGCAACACCAAGCTACTCACTTCGTCATTGAAATGTGTTCTTCACATTGAAATGTTTCCACGTATTCGTATTTGCCAGTTTTAAAGAAACAAGGCAAACGAGGTATTCTTAATTTTTGAACGTTCTTTTTTTAAAATTAATTATTTTGAGGTGTGAATTGAATTTAATTATTTTTATTTATCTAAAATTTATCACATACAGTTCCAGAAAAAACAATTGTCTTATTTTACTTGCAAAGCGTTAAATAATAAAAAAAGGTTAAAACATAAAATTATCGTAGAATGTGACGTAGAATCATCTCCTCCGAAAAGTACCAGTAATTTCTGAACTCCGTTTCCCTAAAGTAAAACATATGCACGTGAACCGTTATTTTTTTCAAAGTTACTTTGATTTTTCTATGAACCATCTATGCGTTGCCATTTAAAATCGTTTGAATTTAAGATTGATTAAAGTCAAGCGACACCAACACGGTTGAAACTATTGGAAGCTTAAACTTTATAAAAGCACTATGAAAGTATTTTCCCAACAATATCAGCGGCGTTATTCTGTTGGCGGTGATCCCCTAAAGTGGGTGATTCTACATCTATTCTAACTAAATAAATTTTTCAAAATTGTTGTTATTTTAACACAAGTTTTTTTTTGAAATTTTGAAATTTTCATTTATTAGATGTTAAATAAAAATAATATAAATACTTTGCATAGGAAAGACTTTTTTTAGAGACTTCAGAGAAGCCAATATTTTAAAAACTTGAAGTGTTTTTAGATTTCATTAATAAAATTCCGATATATATATTGCTAATATAGATGGGAAGGTACAATGGCTTTAAATAAATTTACAGACTTTCAGTTTTACACAAAAACCATTTTCAAAATTGAAATAAAAATAGTTTCAGTTTGGAGTATATTTTAGAAATTCTGTACCAATTGTGAATTCCTTTCTTATTAGTTGTGGGAATGGAATAGTAAAAAGAGTTTTTCAGATTCGGGTTCCTTTTATTTTGCATCAAATGTTTAACCATTGTTATAGTCTTATTGATTAATAGCAATATTCCGACCCCGATATATTAAAAAAACGCCCTTGCTAATTTTCAATACATTATATTCAGATTTTAAACTTTTGTTTTTTAATTTGCAAAATTAATTTAATTACAATTTTATTCTAGCCACAAACGCAAATTATTTTATTTTCAGATTTCGGTGATTTATTCTTACAATAAATTATTTACTCATAAAAAAATTACTGTCTTCAAACGAATGATCCAATTTATGTAAAAGAATCGCGACATCTATCTGAAACATATCCAACAAGCAACCTCAAATACAACATTTGGACAAAAAAAGCTTCTTATACTATAGTACTAAACTCTACAACAAAATCTCACTCTCCTTCAAAAATCAAAAACTCAAATAAAAAGCTGGATACGTTATACAGGGAGATCTAAAATAGAAAACATGTTATTACCAAATAGCGACTGACACAGAAACCACTCAACCGTACTTAAAACACAATTTTCAGCAATTTCATTAAATTCAAATAATTTAACGTAATATTATATAAATGAAATTCTCAGTAGAGTAAACCCAGTAAGGAAACTTTTTTTTAATTGTTGTAGAAAAAAAACGTAATAAAACAGCTATTATTGATATTATTATATTTTTTTGGCTTACCGTGATTTCTATCATCCACCTAAAAAAAAATATGTTTCTAATACAAATAGGGTGTTCATTACACGGTATTTGACGATCATACATTAACAGGTTTATAATGGACCGGCCGGTGTCTGAGTTGAGATATGCGTCGGTCCCAGGCGTCGTGGGTTCACCGCCTCCTTTGGCTAAGTCCCCCATCATTGCACAAGCAACATCTTCCGCTTAAAATAATGGTAGTAGGAGATTTTCAAACATCGTCAGGTTATTCGTAACCCGAGAATGTTTGTCTTACTTAGAAAAAGAAAAATTAGAACGTGAAAATTCTGAGGTTTGGGGTAGCGGATCTGCATTTCTACTGAATCGTGGATTTCGAATTTATACTGGAGGGCTGTTAAGTACATCACATCACATCAAAATCCAATAACATCAGATGAGACAAGTTTTCCTTTTCAGTAAAAGCAGCGATGCATTGATGCCATCACTCGGTTTGTACACACTGAACCATCGCACCTTCTATCTCTCACACAAAGCCCCGATCACACGGAGCGATTTCGACGCTGCTATTTGAATATTAGCGTCGAAATCGCTTCGTGTGATAAGGTATTCATTGTGAGTAAATCAATTAGCAGTTCTTAGAGCATATTAAATTCTGATCTCGATAAACGCACGATTTTGGCGTTCACGTGATTTAGTTGCCGGTCACGTGACCTCTTATCCGCTACGTATCGCCCCGTCTGACATCTTTAATCGCTAGTCGCTAGGTGTTTAATGTTTTTGTTCATCCTTTTTTCGACATGTTTGACATTTACTCGCTGTTTCAGCAGTTCCGTGTGACCGCCAACTAGTGGATACAAGTGGCGATCATTCGCCGCGGCTATATAGAATCGCTCGGTGTGACCGAGGCTTTATGTCTTCCAGCTCTTTCGTAGCTTTAACTCTCTCAGTCTAGTTTCTAGTCTACATTAGATGTAGGGTGTCGTCTCGACTGCGAAGTGCGAAGCGACAGAGCGAAACCTCCCGCCGCCGTATTTATAACACCGCAAGTTAGAGTTTAGCGCGCATGATGCAGTCGCATTATCATAATTGCGAGCACCGGTTTCAGTCTCAGCCGGGACTCAACTCGCGATAAGCTACAATTAGCGTCATCTGGCGGCGGGCGGTGAACTACAACTTACGTACATCACGAGTACAAGCATATTACATGCAGATGTAGCGCCACCGCTCTTACGCTCAAAACGATTTGTATCTTCGTTTACAAGGGGATTTACTATTAAAAAACATAGTTGCTGTGATGAAAGATGACTGAACAAAGGTAAAAGTGCAACTTAACAAATGGATCCCAGCGTTTTAGTCCAATTGCCAAATTTAAATAGCATTACGTTCCGGTTTACTAGAGAGTATTAATTTATTCACTTTCACTTCAAATCGTTGTTTGCAAACCCTAGCGCGAATGTAAGCTCTTGTTATTATTATATATTACATAGTTACTTACATATACTGAAACAAATTACTATAATAAATATACTGAAGTAGGTGGGTACTTTTAAAAATGAAATCTTTACTCAAATGACTGATGAAACACGTTGCCTTTTACGGAAAAAGTGAACAAATTATCTAACACAAATTGTATAAATATTCAAATTATCAGTGTAGAAAACGATATAAAGATTTTTTTTTTAAAAGAAAGACAAATATTTCCTGGTTACGAATAACCTGACAATATTTGAAAATCTCCTACTACCATCACAGTAAGCGGAAGATATTGCTTGTATCGTAATGGAGGACTTAGCCAGCCGAGGAATTGAACTCACGACGCCTGGGTGAGACCCAAACGCGATGCCAACTCAGCCACTGACCGGTCATATCTTTATTATATTATATAGGAAAATAACCGCCCCGTTTATTTAAATACATTTCAAATGTTGTTTCAAAACAAATCACGGGTATTTAAAGTAAAATAAAAAATAATAATAAAAAAACACTAACAATAATTGAAACACGTTTTTGAAATTCGGTTTTCTGGGAATTGTTAATCCCCTGGACAAAGGGAACCGGGGCGGGGAAAGCGACACGTTAAACTCGGTGTCGCAATGAAATTACACAGGTGTGAATTTTACTCTTCCAGAATTACACACGGATGGAATTACACACGGACGAAATTACGCATGGAGGGAATTACACCTACCGAAATTACACCGGCAAAAAAAAAACACAAGCTAAATAAATTTTATATTGAAAAAAAAATCAAGTTTAGCGGAACACCTGCGTAATTTTGTACAAATATGTATAAAGTATAACACTCAGATGAAAAACAATATTAATAAAAAAAAAATTATATGTTTACATTTCACGTTATTGAAGTTGTTGCAGCCGAAAATGCTTTTTTGTATGAAGATCTTTCAGCACGCCGCTGCATCGCACCGCCAAACTGAATATTCCTGAAAATCTACATACACAAACATACATAAAAATCGAGATATTGTAAAAAAATATTCGTCTAGACTACAAAAACATCAGAAATTCCGTTTTTTTCTAGCACACTAAAGAATTAAAACAAGTGAAGAAAAAATAATTACACAATATTTATAGAAAACAAAAATTAATAAAAAACATTAAAAATAAACATATATATATAACGCGTGACTTTTGAAACAATCCTGAAAAAGTACTCATCTGACAAAACCTGTTCCAATTGTTATTTTCACATACTCACCAAAATATTAAAATAGGTAGTTGTTCTGACAAACCTAAAGTTTTTTATTCCCAATATGAAATTTACTTAACTCATACTTTAACTTTCTGAAAATTAAACCCGGTAAAATAAAATAAACAGATTTTTTTGACATGTGTAATTCCTAGGTGCGATTAAAGTAGGTGTAATTCCCCCCATGTGTAATTTTGTCCGAGTGTAATTCCGTCCGTGTGTAATTCTGGCACTGCAATATTGGTACGTGAAATTCAGGCCTATGTAATTTCGTCATGTAACCGTAAAACTCATTGGTTACGTTAAATAAAAAAGTTGTCATTTTAGCAATCAAACAATAGCTTCAAACACAATGGACTAAAAACAAAGACTGCTAACAACTGGAAAATTACTCGGGCTGCCTGGAGTCATATAACGCAGAAAAGTTAACTACAATGCTTCACAAATTATTTTTTCAACCCGAAATTTTACCATTCTGATTTTTTTTTTTAAATTTACTGAGACATTTGTTTGTTATGTCCTGCGTAAGTTGAAGGCCTTGGCAATGTTTCTTCGAACAATTGTTTTTTTCTTTTTAATAATCAATGGCAACATTTTATACTTTTTGATGAGAATATATTCTGTTACGTCAGGATCAAGAACGGAATATAAACTATCTCATTAACTACCTACTAAATGCTGTCAAACAAAAAATTAATTTAATGCTAACTTTAAAGCCCTTAAAAATTCAGAATTAGATTTGCCGAGTTTTTTTTCACGACTATAAGAAAAACAAAATATTCACCTATAGACGAATTTTACGTATAGTTGTGAAAAAAAAGTCAGCTAATCTAAGTGCGCATTTTTTAAAGTCTTTAAAGTTAGCATTAAATTAACTTTTTAGCACCTAATAAACGGTTTTTATTCCCAAATCACCAGCCCATCATATAGTTAATGTAAACGGTGGCGTGCAGTTTACAAAGGCTGTAAAGCTGAGAACAAAATGAGCCTAAAATTTTGGACAAAAAGAGACAACAAATATTCTGAATTTTATTTAGTTTATTTATACATCCATTTCGGCACATTCGAAGATGAAAAACAAAGTGAATCACTAAAAAACACCCAAAATCAATCAAAATGAAGAGAACTTTGTATTAATTCAATATAAAGATAAATATAATACAAAGTTATAAATTTGTTTTGAACCACTTTAATTTAATATATTGTAATAAACTCGATCGGTTACGGAAGTATTTCTTCCCTCGTCAGGAATACCATATATTAAAACTAAACTACGATATAAAATAATGATAGATATACTTGAATATTTAGGTGTTGGAGTGGGATACCAACTCTGATGTATGGCAGTGAGGCATGGAACTGGCAGAGGAACGATGAAAGTAGGCTAAATGCTGTAGAAATGAGATCTCTGAGACGAATGCGTGGTAAAACCATGTATGATCGTATGAGAAATGTTGAGATTCGTAAAGAATGCAAGGCTGATGTAAGCGTAGTGAGCAAGATTAAGAAAGGGACGCTTAGATGGTTTGGGCAAGTAGAGCGAATGAACGAAGAAAGGAGTGTAAGTAGAATATATGACGCGAATGTCAATGGAAGAAGAAGCCGGGGACGTCCAAGGAAGACATGGCACGATCAAGTGAAACAAATACTTGAGTCGCGCCATGTCAGAAGTCGGAATAACAGAAGAGAATATATGAGAAGTTGTATGAAAGTGAATGAAGCAAGAAGTGCATGCAAAGATCGAGTTGTTTGGCGGTCCGTCCTCTCTGCCTACCCCTGCGGAGAAACAGCGTGATGCTTAGTTAGTTAGTTAGTTAGAGTGGGAGCCGACCAAAGGGGAGGGGTAATTAAGGGTTTTTGTCGGAAGAACAGTGCGATTCACTGGAAAAATATCTAAAAGAGTACTTATACGATAAATTTACTTGATTGTTCAATACACTGGAATTATTATTTAGGGATTTTCTAATTTCCAATGCTTCTAAATTATATAAATTATCGCCTTTATTATTACGCTGAAGAATTTGATCTCCTGTATCTTTATTAAAAATATCTAAAAGAGGACTTATTCGATAAATTTACTTGATTGTTCAGTACACTGGAATTATTATTTAGGGATTTTCTAATTTCCAATGCTTCTAAATTATATAAATTATCGCCTTTATTATTACGCTGAAGAATTTGATCTCCTGTCTCCTGTATCTTTATTAAAAATATGATCGGTTGAAATTAGATGATTAGCGAATTCTGAAAAATTATTGTTATTTAAACATCTTAAGTAACGATAAATAATTTCAAACAAATCAAAAACACCCAGAAGCTGTTTTGACTGATAAGTGGATTTCTTAAATAGATTGGCGAAATAAATAATAACAATAGGATAATCTGTATAGGGTCGTTTTTGTCAAAAATCACCCCATGGGTACTGTAATACATAGTAAACTCGTACATGAATAGGTCAAGGACCTGTACGTACAGCTCACACAGCCATCAGATTTTTTTTTATTATTTTAAAATATTCAACGCACAATAATATTTGTACCTGAACTACAGTTTACCTTTGGTCATATAGCATTGCACACCACCGAGTACAAACACATCAAAACTTCGTAATTTTCATTCGATCGGTCTCACGAGACTGAAGATAATACAAAGTCCATAAAGATGCAATTTTTTAAAATTATTTTTTTATTATTATCTTTTATGCAGGTAGCGAAAAGGTTGACATTCCCGCCTAAAACCGGCCGCATGTTTCGATTTAAGCAAAAAGAACATCACCAAAATGATTTATTTTATTTTGTAAAGCTCAGGTAAAATTATTAAAATGTTTTTCGGTCATATTCTGAGAATCTTGCTTTGCCATAATGAACAATGAGGAAGATTTTGCACTTTTTTTAGGTGTGATAATTAAATTTTTCTTGGCTTTTAAAATGACTCACCGAAAAATGCCCGATTAAACAGGCCAAGGTGTGTTCTACATGCAGCATTTAATTAAATCATCTTATGATATTTCTTGGCCATCAAATTTTCAAACCAAAATACATGATTTTGCATTACTTCCCATTGCATCGCTTTTATCAAACACCTCTAAACCGCTTAACACCAAGCAATATGATTGTAATACACTGTACCTTCTTGTAAATTTGCATTTCTGGGTGTTGCAATGTTCACCTATGAGATTTCATAGGATTGACCGAGGTTTTAGCGGGATGAGATAACTCACAATTTACAATAATCCCCCCACTCTTACCACTTGAGCAACTACATAATCTCATCAGCTTAACTTTATTCACCATCAGCTTAATTAGATGAAGTGCGCTGTGTAGTGTGCAGTGGTGTAGTGTATCTGAATAATGTAGAGTGCACTTGATGGATGCAACGTGTTGTGCTGCGCTGTTTTCTGCTCAACAGTGTTTCATATACCTTAAAATATCGTTGAAGTATTGAACTTCTAAATTACACCACTCAATTCATATTAATAATTATGCTAGAACAAGTTTTTACCTGGGTAGCTCGAGAGTCACTCGTTTAACATAAGGATAACTCCATTTGGTGTTACGATACAAATGATCTGAAAATACACTGTAATCAACGTAATTTATTAGTAATGTATCTTTGTCGTATATAAAATCAAGAATAAAGCAAATATATCGGCTCATTACACTGGACGAATATCAAAGGAGCTGAGGACAAGAAGATTTCTACTGCCAAGTATGGTCAAATAATGGCCTTCAAATCAACGACACAACTGAGCAATGGAGCAACGGACCAATTCGTCGGAATAAGACTTAATTTTGGTATCCAGGTTGTTTTTCAGGACGGTATTAAAACGTCAGTTGAGGTTACCCACCATTTTGCCACACATTTAAGATGGTGTAAGTAACTTATAGTTACTCCTTCAGGGTGCACGTCAAGGACTCTAATTTTTTAATTAAACGAATCTATAATTTTTTAAAAGACTCTAAACTCTCAAGTGTCCCTGCATACCTTTGGCATAGAAGGAGTGGCATGGTCACACATGCACATCAAATTGGTTAGTACAGATACAATCGTCGACGAAATATAGCCCTTAGCGGCTCATTCTACCGATATTCGGAGTAATTCAAGATGGAACGCGGGTGCACTAACAAACCTAAAAATAAACGAACAAAAAACACATTCTATCCAGAACAGACCGTATCCACGAAACCAGGGCAGTGCAAAGAGGCTTCCTGCTTCACTCGACACTCTTTCAAAACCTTATGATTATTATGATATTACATGATATTACTTATTCCAAATACATTTGCTCTATCAGCGCGATCGACAACTATACAATTTGTTTGCTTTCAGGAGCCATGCTGAGACAAACTTTTCAGAAAGCTATTGGTCCCACACTTTTTATTTTCTGGGTTGTTTCAATAATCAATACAATATTTCTAAAGGCTCTTTTCATTTTGAGGTAATAATTATTCCAATAATTATTATTCAGTCCGGTCACTGACGTCCAAATTAGTAGACTTACCCTAAGTACGATTTCGACGGCTGGATACAAAAGTCACGCGATACCCATTTTGGCACAAACTTAGTTCACTACCGTCCACGTTTGTTTCGTGTAATTTTGACTGCGGTAAGAAAATTATATAACATTGATAAAAAGGGTCAAACTAAATACTTTATAAACTACAATGGTTTTTGTATGGTGCATCCAGATTACCAAGATTTCGCAAGTAGATTTATTAAAACGGAATATTCTACGACTTCTTTCTCGGGACCGGATAGAAATCCTTTCATTGCTTCGAAATTAGTCATGTTTTTCAATGCGAGGAAAACAATGTGTGCTAACCGGATATTAATTGGTTTTGGGAAGCCATATAATGAATACAATGTCAACTATATGAGATTCTATGAATTGTTAACCCTCGGTGCTATTTGATAGATTTGGTTATATTTGTTTGGCAAAAAAATGTGCACATTTAATAAAATAGAACTCTTTTTATTATTACGGTGGCACCACCAGCTACTCAATTTCTCGTTGAAATTTATTCTATAAATTCAACCATTTTCACATTCGAATTTTAACAGTTCGTTTTGGAAACAATCCAAAACAATATATCTTATTATAATAATTAATATATTAAAGTTTTTCAATTTTATAATTTTGATCTGTGTTTTAACATCTAATAAATAAGTGATTTGATACACACATTTCAGAAATACAAAAAAATCGCATATCCATGTAAGCATCTCCCTTTCAAAGCGTTAAATAATAAAAAAAGTTTAAATATAAAATCTTCTTTCGGAAAGTGAATTTCGGATATGAATTTAAATATAAATATCATCTTACTTTAACTTTCCCATGAACTATCTTCATGTTGTCATTTAAAACGGTCGCAGCGCCCTCAATTTTTGTCTGCTTTTAAATGTCAGACTGCACGTGATACAACCAGCAAGTCGATTGAATTTAGAAATTTTAAGTATTTTTTTTCTTCATTTAACAGAAAACACAGATAGAGTTAGTAAAAAATAAACAATACTATTAACTTATTATACAGAATTCGCCTGCATCCTAACGATTTCTCATAGTTGTTTCTAATTTTGAAACTGTTATGTGGTAATTTATTTACTAATTTTTTTATTTTTACGTGATACCACAGAAGAGTTCCAACTCAACTGCTTCCAACCGTCTGAAACCAGTGAAATTATGGCATCCCCAATTGGGGTATGTTGTGAGGCTGAAAGTATTGAGAAGTGGAAGGAGATAGGGAAGAAGGAAAGTGGGGAAGTACCTGGCTATTTAGATCTGGTCACCAAACGCAGCTAAAGCTATTTCAAGCAACGTTTCGATTGTGAATGGTGGTCTTTCACCAGAGCGATACTGACAGTGTCTACCACACTTGAACGTGCCGCATATATACAACATACTATTTTTAATAAACAAATTGTGTGAAATAACACAATTTAATCAAATAAAATTTATTGTGCACGCCGGGATTTGAACCCGCGACTTCCGGATTCATATCCATGTATCGTAACCACTCAACTACGGAGACCGTTTATAACTGAGTAATTTGTTTTATTGCTGATAAAAGGCTTTACAATTATACCTAAAACTACTTTGGGGTTTGTTTATTACCTTCTGAAAGACGGATTACTCGTACATTGTGTTGGTTACAGAATCTACAGTTTTTTTAAAATTATATTTTAATATTTGTAAATAAATAATAATAATAATAATAAAACAATGCAAATTAGAGAGTAAATGGGATTCACTCCTCATATAAATACTATATATTCCATAGATTTAGATTAAATTGTACCAGTCTGAAGATACCCGTTATAAGGTGAAATCAGTCCGGTCTGAAATAATCAAGTGGAAGAAAGTTACAAAGGGTATTTAATAAAAAAATAAGATTTCTCATAGATTGCACTTGACAGGAGCAAAAAAAAAATTGCAAGTTTACAAGCCGAACCACCTAATAGTACAAGGTCGGGAAAAATATGATAATTTGTATGTACTTTATAAAAATATTCATTTATCTATTCTTCATTTTTAATAATAATATTGAATATTAAAATATTTCACAGTTTACCCGTGTTGTGGAGGACATTTTTCAAGTCAAAACCAATAATGGTAGACAATAAATTCAGTCAGGTCTCCGAGGCAGCTGGAAAACGTTAACTTAAACGTTAAAATATTTTGTTAATATAAATTAGAATTAAAATTTTAGGGTTACGATTTACAGCTTATATCGTCGATTGAATTTTCGACACCTATGGCCTATCCACACCACTAAAGTTGTTCTAACACACTGACAAATTATAATAATGTTCTATCCACCGAAGAGCTATTATTATACGGTTCTATCGCTGTGGTTACTGGTAACCGGTTACCGGTTACCGGTTGACAGAAACTGCTGTCAAGGAACCGAGCAACTTGAAAGGGGAAACTCCAAATAAATTATAACCAAATAAGCCCTGAAAGATGTTTCGCTACGGTGTGAATACTTGAAATTATCATAATAATTTCATACTTTGACTAATAGTTGGCTAGTTTTTAGGATTTTTTTTTTTACAGTAGACCCTGAGGGAAATAATTTCCCTCAAGGCCTATATCATCTTTGGGGATGCTGTGTGGTGGGTCTTTTAGAGGATAGGAGGGAGTGAACTTGGGTCTTGAAGAGACCCATGTTATAGGGTGGAGGAAACACAGAGGCCGGCAGATCATTCCACAGAGCTGTAGAACACAAGAACGAATCGTAGAAGCGACCCGTTCTCCTGTGTCAAATGTCAACCGTGTGCAAATGTTGGGCGCGCGTTTGGCGTGTTTCCCGACTATGCGCCGGTGCCGAAGGGATCAATGACGCTAGTTCCTCGGAGCATCTTCCATTAAAATACAGGTAGAACAAGGACAGCATTCCCACCTGACGTCTGTGCTCCAAAGATTGTAACCCGTATGTTAAGATAGGCGAATCTATACGGTTAAAGCAATTTCACCAAACGTTTAAATTCTGAATGGTGGTCTTTTAAAGGGGAGATAAAGAGAGTATCTACCACTCTCTAGCGTGATGCAAGTATACGTACTGTATGTTATTTTATATGAATTAAATGTGAAATAACACATTTTAATTAATTAAAATTTACTTGTTCACGCCGGGATTCGACCATAGTATTATAGTAAATATATTATTATTATTATTTTTTTTAAAATTATGTATTATTTTTATTGAGATTTAAAAACCTCATTGTAATATTTAATCATTGAGAAAATAATATTAGCATAACCTACATGATGACTCAAATTGAACTGGTCTCATTAGCTAAGTCTGTTGAGCGTTGCCCCGGATAGCCAGAGGACCTGGGTTCGAGTCCCAGATGCGACTGAAATCTTTTTAGTTTCTGTCCTTTTGTCCGGTTTCATCTTTCATTTAGGTTATGTTAATATTATTTTCTTCAATGATTAAATATATTATATTTTTGAATTGTGCTAGCAAAAGGTATTCTATCGGTCATTTATATTATTTAAGAGGAGACCCAGAACAAAGTTTTGAAATCGTTTTTGCAACGTTATATTAAAGATAATTTATTTCAAAAGAAACACAATCGACAGCTGGACGTTAACACTATTTTTAATTTTATTATTTATACTAAGATTTTATTATTGTAACATTCTAAGCAGTTAACGTCAGTGTTACGATAACTATGCAACTTTGCACACAAAATCATTTTTTGTTTGGTGTTTTGACTATCAAATGTAGTATTTGTTCAATAAATGTATAATTACTTTGCAGTGTCATTATAAAAAAAAAATAGGATATACTTTGTGTACACCACTGTTTAATATATAAATATCGACATGTTTCGGAAGCTAAGCTTAACTTACTATTCTGTGTATCCTGATGAGGGAAGCTTAGCGTATTAATTTTCTTATAAATGTATTATTATTGTGATATGGCAGAAGGGAATATTTAACAATAATTAAGGAATTACCAAATTAAATCAGTTATTTTCGCGTATTAGATTTATTGCGTTTTCACATGGATTTTTTTTTATATGAATAACGCACAAGAGTCCCGACTGCTCCCAACCATCTGGAGCCAGTGAGACTATGGCATCATCAATTGGGGAATATTGTGAGGCTGAAGGTATTGGGGAAGGGAAAGAGAAGGGGAGGGGAAGGTGGAGAAATATCTGGTTATTCAAAACTGCTCACCAAACACGGATAAAAGCTATTTCAAGCAACGTTTCAATTCTGAAAGGTGGTCTTTCACCAGGGCGATACTGAAAGTATCTTCCACTCTGGAATGTACACATTTTATAAATGAATATCTTTTCATGATTTGGAAATGTACCAGTTTCTGTATCCCCTTGCTACATCAAATAATACATTATTTGGAACATTTTTTAAAAGAAACTTATAAAACATCAGAATTTTCACCTTTAAGCTGCTCGGCCTGTTTCATTCAAAACATAATTTTGGATTTGAGGCCAAAATACCTACCCAAAATGAATGATTTAAAAAAAATAAAGGAGTAGTAAATATCCAGTACGGATTAGAAGTATTTTATTTATTTTTCTTTTAAATTATGATATATAGGCCATTAAAGAAATCGATTTTTCAAGATTTTAGAGGCAACTTTGGAAATTATTTGCGGGGTTATTATAAAAAAAATTGTCAATTTCACTATGTAAATATTATAAAATCAAATATAAAAATAAAACCCCATTAAAAAAAAAAGTTTTTTTGAGTCGATATTTTAACTTATGTACGGTAAATTTGTGTTCCAAAGTAAATTGGTCCTTTTTAATATAAATTTAAGCCCATCATAATGCTTATTTAGACACTTTTTATTTATTTATTTTATGTATCATTATATTTTCATAATAGACGGAGAAAAACTTTTTTTTTTTAAATCACTAATTAACCTCTAAATAATTACTAAATACGTAAAAATTCGATTTCTTTAATGGCCTTTATTTTAGAATTTAAAATAAATAAAAATTAATACTTCTAACCTATATTAGCTATTTGGCACATCTTTTGGCCTCAAATCCAAAATTAAGTTGTATGTGAAACAGGCCGCGCAGCCGTTTCTCTATTCCTTTTGCCATCACGGTACCATTTTTTTATCCAGTGGCGTAGAAACACTATCCGGCGGCAATTGAAAATAAACTGGATTCTTGCTGTTCTTTCCAGGAATGAGACTCCGGTAACTTAATGAAGTAATATCAGAAAATAATATGTGCAAAACAGAAAATTTTTTATGAACTAGCGATATCTTCCAGCATGCTTGGTTAATGGAAATTGGTGATGAACTTTATTTACGTTCATCGAAAAGTTCACGGAGAAAGCTGAACACATTTTAGATCAAAAGAAGCAAAATTAAAAAGCCATAAATAAGCACATATTATAAACTAAAAACAATGTTGACTTTGAAATATTATGACTTCATGCTAAAATGCTAAATAGTCACCGTACATAATGGTTGGTTGCATGGCAATTCTTGGATAGTAAGGCGAGCGCAGTTGTTTCCTATAGATCTCAGATTTATTTTTACTATCACTAAAGAAATCTTTTCATGTAGGTACATTTTTATAAATCGTATTTTCTAGCGAAGGTGTCTAATGCTACTCTCCAACTGTATATGTACGGTGCCATAACTAAAAAAATACTTATCGTGTTATATGGCGATGTGACACAAAGTAGAGAACTTATTTCACAATTTCCCGGGGCGGGTTGTCGATAGTGGATTCGAACGGATAGCAAAACGATACCATTTGTGCGGTTGCAATTTTTAAGAGCCATCATTACCCCATCTCTGCGGAGATCTACGCGACCGGGCCGGGGAGGGAGGAGGGCGTGGGGGGCGGAAGGGGAGGGGCGGCTGTTAACTGATTTCCCGTGGGCGCGATCGATTCGACACACGATACGGGCACACGACACGCCGCTGGCGAACTAGGCAGGGGAAGATAACCTGTGCAGAGCGAACTAAAACGAGCGACTTTACTGACCTAAAAAATATAGAAATTTTTCAATACCACAGAAATTTTAACATTCTATGTCATCTTTCTTACAAAAAGAAAGTACAGTGGTAGATAAATGAAAGCTGTTTGTCTTGAGATGACGCTGATTCGGTGTGGTTCTCATAAACGAGAATAGAACGTAGAAACTAGCATATATTTTGTATGCTAATTATTTATGTTCCAAGGGACCGTAATATATATAATAGTTCTACTATACATGTGTTACAGGATTTAGCTAACAGAATTCAACCAGTGATTCCTGAGTTTATTTGGACTAAAAAGGTAGAAGTATTTTTTTTCTAAGGTGACTTTCTTGTCAAATAAAAACAAAACTGTTGTCTAATATAAACACATAAATTTATTTTAAATCACTTCAATTTAATATATTGATTGACTGGTTTCGGAAGTACCCTTCCCTGGTCCGGACAATATTAAAACTATCATAAAGTACATACTAATAATGAAAACACATAAATGTTTAGGTATTGGAGTGGGAGGCGACCAAAGGAAAGGAAAGGAGGAAATTAATGTTTTGTTCAGGAGGACCTGAGTCATTGGACAACAAACTTGCGTATTACTTGAGTTGTGTTGCGGTCTGTCCTCTCTGCCTACCCCTGCTGAAAAATGGCGTGATGGTTAGTTAGTAAGTTATATTTTAAAATAACTATTTTATTATCATCTTAAATATATAAATCAGCGTACCAGCTCCTTACAAAATCACGGAAACAAATAATTTTGATCAGAAATTGTTACTTTAAAAAAAAATCTTATGGTTTATTTTTTTAGGGTAGGCACAGCTTTTCAGACTTTTCAGACGCCACTGATCTATACTTATGATAATAGTCCCTCCGCATTACATTAAATCGCATCCGGTGCAGTCACAGCCGTTGTGCGTATATGATGCATAAATGGGGCCTAAAGGATTCCGAACTTTGTGAATGTGGGCATATTCAAACAACACATCGTAGAACAATGTCTCCTTCATCAGTTTCCCTATGGCACATCTGTGCTGAACCAAGTGACTCCCGATGCCGTCGACTGGCTGAATAACCTCAGCATCCCACTATGACCTCCACCAACTCTCCTCCACCATACGAAGAAGAATAAGACTGTTATTTTTATATAAACAATGTTGTTAATGATATATACACATACACATCCATATATTTTTTTGTATCAGAAAAATCACAAATGGCCTTGGAATTTTAATTACAGAATACCTGTCTCAGAACAGACATCGTCTAGTGAGATGGGTAAAGTACATGTAATTGTATCAGCACATATTTTAATAAAATCCCGGGTTGCCGGCAATGAAATAAATATGAAGCAGAGAAATAAGCTCTAAAAATATTTTCGTATATGATGTGACATTATAATTTAAATATGGTAATAGGAATCAACTCTACTTTAATTTTTTAGATCTTACGTTATCAGTTATAAACAATAAAATAGATTTAAAAATTTACCGTAAACCCACTTATACTGACATAACCATCCATAACACCTCTAATCATCCCACCTCCCACAAACACTCCGCTTTCCACTCGATGATCCACCGGTTGGTTACGGTTCCTTTATAAAATACTAACTTTTCACTAGAATTATCCATAATTAAACAAATTGCAATAAATAACGGTTACCATGAAAACTTAGTCAATAACTCCCTAAATAAAAATAAATAACTTTAAAAAATGTCATCAAATAGGTTTTTATTCAACAGTACCCCCCTAATAATAATAAAATAAATAATAATAATCAACCGTACCAATAGCGTAGAATCTTGTACATCAATAATTTTTCCCAACAAAGCGTTAAAAACCTTCCATCAGACATCAAACCAGCATTCTACACAGCCAATAGTATAGGTAAATTTTTAATTAATGATAAAGATAAAGAAGATATTTTAGGCAACTAGGGTATTTA
>JAHDVE020002564.1:0-53594 GCA_022606495.2 Halesus radiatus
AAGATACAAGAATTTAAGAAATACGAAATATTGGTCTATTAGAATTAAACGGATATCACAAAAAAAAAACAACAAGTGACGTTCCACGCACTCTATTATTTTTCAATTTATATAACATTGAAATATTAAAAAAATATTCGTAAGTACCTATTTACGTAGATAAATAAGAAAATCAATGGAAACTATGGGTGGATTCAAATTTTTATATTATTTTTCCAGTGGCAACTGCCGTATTGGCCCGAATATAGCACGATGGTTTTACAGCAGAATTGTTTGAACATAAAGCGTTCGTGTTATATTCGAGCAAGAGGAAATTTTTTTGGTGGGTGTTTTTTCCTCCCACTGAAATTGGCGAAATTTCCAAAAGGAATATGTGCAGGTGCAGGTTTTGGATAAAGGACGTAGCCCTAAAACTATTTAAGGACACATTACGAAATGAATCCAGGAAATAGCTTTTATCTGAAAGACACCACGTAAAATAAAACACGTAAAATAAAAAAAGCACTAATTTCAATTTCAGGACGAAATATCATAACCGCCTCGTAGAAAAATAGTTCTGCATCTGTCTAACAATATGAATGATTATTGAATAATATTCCGTAAAAAATTCTAATTTTTCAAATGTTTTTAATCTGCATTTGAATATTTTCTTTAGATCCTGAAATACACATGGAGGTCACCGTATATTCGAGGTCGTGATGAATTCCGTCCAAAAACATTAGTCGAAATATTTAAAACATTCCAGGTTTCCGCAGTCGATATGTTAGGAAATGAGGTTCCACTCGTTTCACTTCCACGCCTCTCGAGAATCACCCTTTGAAATGGAAATCGTACGGCGCCGCACTGAAGGTCGGAATTACTGAGTGAGTGCAGCGTTATCCGCTATCCGCTATCCGCTATCCGCTATCTTGCAATGCAAACATGTCACCAGCACGATTTTCAAATATTTATATTCGATGATGGGCGAGGAGTTTATTTATTTCTAATACTTCACAGGGAATTGATTTCCAGCAGCCACTCCTTGATTCCTTGTGACGATGTTTTTTTTTATTTTTATATTCAGTTCCCAAAATATTTACAATTGGGTTTCGTTAATTGTTTTTCTTTTCGGAATATTTTCAGAGCGATGCATATGGGAAAAAAATAAGGAAGGGGTGCACGAAATATTTTTCTTCATTCCTAAGAATCGTGATTCCTGTTACACTCTAACCCCATTCCATTCCTATATCACAAGTTTAATTTCACAAGATTAAAAATCATTAGTCGGTGTCCTTCTATATCCAGTCTATCTACGGGAAAATATTGCCGACCACAAAATTTATACATAAAATGAAAGTCTTCCTACTTAACATTTTTTATAAAACTCTAATATGTAATTCGTCAAAGGTGTTATTTTTTCAAAGAGTTCGATTTTGACTCGCGTTCTCCCACATCTCGCTCTGCAGTGAGGTTGATTACTGTGTGAAACGCATTTCTGAAGGCCGAAGTTCATTTGTTTTTCAAATCATTAGAATTTGATCAACTTTTTTTCATACGTTTCGCACTTCAGTAAGGTCGTTTGGTTGGACTCCATAAAGTCACTTGATTTCGCTTCGAGCCACAATCTTGACAATATTACTACAACATTGTAGAACAACACTTTTAATACAATTCTTCATGAAAGTTTCCACATAATGTGGAAAGTTATCACACGTGTAAAAAAATCAGAGACTACTCTGTATTTATTTATTTGCCATTTTCTTCGTAACATTTTTATTTATTCGCCTAGCGGAGTGAACGTGAACTATATAAATAAAGACTAAAAAAATTCTTTCGTTAATCTTATTATATTGCAGTTATATTTTTAATTAATAGAGTCGCTAGTCGCTACCGTGTTTACCTTAAAATATCAATTAAAATGTTGGAATTATAATGATATTTTTTGGCTTAAGGTGCGTTCCCACCTCATCTATACTATGCGATAGAATCCTAATAGAAATAGAAGACCAATATTGAATTGACTTCAACTTCCGTTCTGTTCTATATATAAGCTTCCACGGAAATAACATATCCGCGTTATCGTGACGTCTACCAATAGGCCATATCGATACCTTAGTTCAATAGGGAAGTAACTCAAAATACCTCAATTTTGAGAAAACTGGATTTGAAAATTTTTCATAAAGACATCGCTCCGATATAAAGTTATTTTGTCCTCCTATAACATAACAATAGATGCAACATGTAAGTAATTTATCAACCTATCATATCATAGGGGTAAATGGCTACACTTATTAAGTTCCAAATGGAAACATTAGACATGTTTCTCCATTGAACTAAGAATATGCTGATTTCATTATAATTCCATAATTAATTATTTGACTACATCATTAGGACGATATAGACTTATTTTTTATTGAAATATGAGAAGGGGGAGTTTCTTTGCCATTTTTCATTAGCTCAAAACCCAGAAATTTTGAGTAATTTCTCTATTGAACTAAGGTATCGATATGTCGTATGTTGCCTCGCATTATATGTATAATGTCGGCTGAGAGTGTATAATCATATATTCTATTAAATACGTGGTATTAAGAAGTGCCGATGTAATCAATGATTAAAATACATAAGATTTTATTTGTATTCAGACATTAACAAATATGTGGAATCGAAATATAAACCCGATTTTGTACAAGAAATATATTTATGCATATAAATAAAAAATTAAGCATAAATTAGTTTATAAATAAAATTTCTTTTTACGAATAACAACAATGAGTTCGTCAAACAACATTAATTTCACAATTAAAGGACACAAGTCATTTAAAAAATAAAAAATAAAAACATTGTGAAGTTTTCGTTGGCAGTCTTAATTCGCGTCTTCATCATTGACACTGTTTGCGAAGTCCCACCGTACGCTTCCATAGTTCTCTTAATCATACGCGAATAATGTAATAATCAATTGATACATCTTTTTTTAAATATATATATTTTTTAAGAAAATAGACAATTAATAAATTAATTATATTTCACATCCCTGATGATGAAAGCATCGCTTTCGAAACATGTAGATATCAATGTATATTCGTAAAGTGGTGAATACTAAGTACATTTTTAAATTCATTTATTAATAATGACGCCAGAAAGTGAATACCAATTGTTTGAAGAAATTATAGGTAGACTATTGTTTTGATTTTTATTTGGGACAGTGAGCCGTGTTGCGATTCATCTTTGTTGAGCCACCGTCTCGGGCTAGTTGTCGTATCAACAAATCTCAATTTTACAAATAACATCAAAAATAATTCAAAAAAATTACTTTCCCAGAACCAGAATGATAAAAAAACAAATTTAAATTACTTAGGTATTTTAAAAAATTAAAATTAGATGTTCAAAAAATGAGTGGTTCAGCAAAATGTTACTCGAATACTATAGTAAAAACAATAATTTACCTTATGACATTAGTTGTCGAAATGATCCACCAAGAACGGTGGACCATTTATACCACTTTTCTTGCTGATAATGCAGCAGAACATTCATAAAAACCTATTGTGTTTGACTTTCCAACAATTTATTCCTTTTAAAGAAAATATTTTTCTAAAGTGCAATGTCATTTGGAGTTCAGTTTTACAAATTTAGAAAGAAGTCGAACGATCCCGGGCGGGAACTATGTAAATGGTAATATTTATAACGATACTAGCTGATGTGTACCCGGACTTGCTCGGGATTTTTTTTTTAATAAAGTTGTGAATTATTGCTTGTAATAATGTGCCATAATTGATTTGACAGCGAAAGTAACTATCTCAAAATAAAGAAACATTCATTAGAATATTTTATTTCATTCCAAACGTTTATTTTTTTTAAATACATCTAAATCATAGAGGTTTAAAGTAGGTACCTACTCGTGTAATCCATTTTGAAAATATTCTACCCAAAAAAACCATCTTCTTTTGAATATGCAATCTGTGGTTAACCAGAGTGTTATATATATGGGCTAACCTAAATAAAACATGGCGGGTTCAATGTTTTTCATACTAATTTTAAAACGTTATAGCTACAGTTTTACATATTGAATTTCATTCAAACTACTTTCTAAACCTTCCCGGTACTAATAAAAACAAACTGTGCTATTTTCAGCGAAACCGGTAAAGTAATTTTCGAGAACATCGAAGATAAACCAACTTACATTGATTTATATATATATATTGTTTTTACGGTCAAATTATTAACGAATAAGTGCGTGATTAATGTTAAATTTCTACTTCACCGTATGCGAATTTTATAACCACTGTGTGCATTTAATTAATTAAATCTGTTTTTTATTGCTTATTTTTATAACTAGCAACACCATAAAAGTTTTACGATTCGAAAAAAACGTACGTTCACGAAATTTCCATGGGAATATGGTTAAAGATATTAGACATTCTGGGATCTTCCGTCTTTTTCATTTTTATATGATACGTGTGAGAAGGAAGATTTTTATGAAAACATTTCAGAATGTTCGTCGATGACGTAGTACCTACGACCTGTCACTGGGATCCCGAATTAACCGGCAATACAAGTGTGGGACCGGCAGTTGCTACATTCGATGACATAAACATTAAGATTAAGAATGTCTTTTATTTTTAATTTAATAATGACTACATGTATTTTATGAAAAAGTGTTTATATAGAATTTTAAATTATTGTTGTCATGTTTATTTTGCAAGACTCCATTTCAATATTAACATTGTCATAAAATTTACGTTTTTATTAAAAATAAAATATTTACGACAGTCTACAAATTAAAATTGAAAATAATAAATAATAAGAATAATCGTACATTTTTCTCCTCCCCTGGCGTCAAAATGTCGCTTTTGAGGGGATTCTTTCTCTGAATAGGAAAATAATAACATTTCTGTTATCACCACTAATCAGGCTTCAAATGTTACCACGTTATGCAATTACGTTGTTTGTTCGCACGTTCGCAGTGTGCAGCGTTATACAGTTTCCGAGCGAATGGCTCACCGCGGCCAAGCGCCGGATTCAGTATACATATTATGGCACGCACCCTAATGACATTACTGACGCACCCGACCGAATTCAATTCTGACTCAAATGCTCGCATTGGAAAATTCGCATTAAAGTACGCTGCGACGCGCATCCCGCGGACGTCGCCCACCCCCAACGCACATAGATGAGAGCAGAGATTGCGAATTGGAGTTCGAATTACAATTACACACAAATAGAAACTGCGAAGCGAAATTGACAGAGCCATTTTTGATTATTTTTTTTTGAATTAATATCGAAAAATGGCTATCGTAGTGCGTGTATGAACAATGGAAAAATAAATCATACTGGAATCTATTAAAAAAAAAACTTTATTATTGTGACTGTAGAAATAATATTGTACATCTTGTCTACTTACTATTGTATTTACTTTATAATATATTGATTACAAATTACATGTTCACCGATAATAATTAGAATTTAACATAATTCATATATCTAAGAAAACCGTGCCAAATGTCATTTTCGGTTCTTTTTTTTAAATTCATATTCCGCTTCAATAGGATCGTATCAGCCTCTTCCCATACTCGAAATATTAATTTGCAAAAAATACATTTTCTGGTTAAAGTGACAATGTTCATTCTGAACGACAAATCGAGTATTATTGTAAATGTAAAACTTTGCCTAGCACGCTCCAGAGTTGTACATTCAAAAGTTTATTTGATTTTGAAGTTATCGTTGATGATAGGTACTAAAGTTAATAATAATCTAAATGTCGCAATTGCAGCTAGGATTGTGTTACACTAGCGAATGACTGGTTTCCGTGGCAGTCCCAAACGCCACATGTTTTAAAAATGCAAATAAAACAAATAACTTACAAATTTATTTAAACATATAAAAGAATACATTACAAGAAAAAATCTTCATTTCCTTTTAACATTTCCCTCTATTTGCACATTTAGGTGAACGAAATCAGGAAAAAATTATTCACATGATTTCAAAACTATTAGAAATGGCCCCTAAGTAGAAATACTTTATATGAATAGGCTCTTATATAAATCTGTATTTGTATTCCGTGTAAAATGTTGTACAGTTTTTGTTAAATTTATCAATTTATTTAGATGTGTCAATTATAATAATAATAATATGTATATTTGAAATAAATCTAATAATCTGTAATCAATCAATTGTTACTGTTAATTTCCTCTTGCTCGAACATAACAAGAATGTTTTATGTTTAAAAAATTCTGCTATAAATGTATCGTGATATATTCGGGCCAATACGACAGTTGCCAATTAAAAAATAATATAACATTTTGAATCCACCCGTAGTTTCCATTTATTATCTAGTAATAAGAATACTAATAAGAATACTTAAGAATATTTTTAAAATTTTTCAATGTTATTTAAATTGACAAATAAAGGAGTGCGTGGAACGTCAACTGTTGTTGTTGTTGTTTTTTTTTATGACGTCTGTTTAATTCTATTGACCAACATTTCATAATTCTTAAATTATTATATCTTAATATTATTATAATCCTGAATTGTAGTGATCCACCGTGTACTGATGTTATATATATATTTTTTATAATTGTTCTTAACTAACTAATTCTTCAAAGACCTTATCCAGTTTAACTACTTGATTATAATGTCTGAAGAATTAGTTAGTCAAAGGAGATTTCATCAGCATATGTCTGACTCTTTTTGGCAATGAACCCGATGTTAATGTAATAAATGTAACTAACCGTTACAGTTTTTTGTTTTTTTTTTTTCTACTTGTTTTTTATGTGCCATATAATAAATGATTTCTCTTGAGGTATATAAAAGTACGTTAATTTTTATTTTAAAATGATTTTAGCGTGTTGCCCTTCTGGTAATGAATACGTTATTTCAACTTATTGTGAGATATTTAAAAAAATGTTTCTTCAATGTCAATTGAATTTTAATGGGCAATTTCCACACATAAATATTACTCATAAATTAAGAAATTAACGATAAATTCACAAAAAATTGACATAATAAGTCTGTCAGCATTCCTATATGATTTGAAAAAAAAATCTAATAGAATATATTTCGTTCCTTGTCAAACATCGGATTGCAGGAAAATAATATGTTAACTGCAGACCTGGGGAATTGTAAAGCTTTCAGACGATACCCTCATAGTAAATATGCAGGATGTTACCTACGGGAGTGACAATCTACAGCGCTCATTGACTGTCCAAACCCCAAGCGAGCTAGACAACTAGGTATTCAAATGTATATTTACAGAGGGAGGTATTATAGGACAGACACACCGCATATAGCGCTGTTGTAACCTCTCCCTCTTTCTCATTCTTTACGCGTATAACAGGGAGCTGTTTCATCCGTCGTTCAATATAGCTTAGACACGTCGAGAAGTTGAAAGAATGTTGTATTTTCTTGATGTGATGACTAAAGGTAAGCTGTGTGCAGTTCGTGTATGAATCTTCAATGAATATTTGGAAATGGCTATTTTATTAATACATATATCGCTGATTATTGTAGGTTTTAGTCAACTAAAGAAATAAGCGAACATATTCCTTGGCAAATTCAAGGAAAATTTT
This sequence comes from Halesus radiatus, assembly GCA_022606495.2. Classification (NCBI taxonomy): domain Eukaryota; kingdom Metazoa; phylum Arthropoda; class Insecta; order Trichoptera; family Limnephilidae; genus Halesus; species Halesus radiatus. The sequence goes on from JAHDVE020002564.1 coordinate 7,542, forward strand.
CGTTTTGGTTGGAAATTTTTGGTTATTTTTTTATTTTTCTTTTTATGGTTTATTTTCTTGGGCTATGCACAGATTTTCAGTCTTCATACATATAGGACGTTAAACCGATAGATTGCTCGTTCGTTGAGTCCAATTTCAGCGAAAAAGATATTTGTGTTTCAGAATAAAAAATTCGGATAATGTCTTTGTATGAAAATGTGAAAAGGGGATTTTTTTGTTTGTTGGAGGTATATTATGTATATTATGTGTGCTGTGATGATTCAAATATCGTCACAAAAATATTAAAACAAAAAAAAAGCGTTAACAGACATAGATCCAAATGTCGAGAAGTGAAGAGTGAAGAGAGGTGTAGGACATAGAGCACCAACAGTCATGTTCGGGATAGGAGAGAATGAAGATCGAGATGGGTTAGGAGATGGCTTGTCCGCTACGGGTTCCCCGCCCCGCGATGTAAAGCCGGGCGTGAGACGAAGGAAATGCGGTAACCAGACACGGTCAGTGGCCAAAGTGTGAAGATAAAAAAGTTGGCAGGAGACTCGGCTAGGAGGACCTAAGGTGCTGAGCTGCAGAAGCTGCCACCGAAATCATCAGCCTTCCTAAAGGCCCACGCAGAGAACTCACGAAAATTGAGTTAGTTACAGTGAACAATTGTGCGTTTAATAAACAATCACGATGTAAAAAATGGAGGAGCTACCCTAACCTTATGTCAACTAGTTAAGATTTATGTATAATAATACTAAGTTAAGAATCCTGTTTGACACATCTGTAAGATCGATATTAGCAAGAAAAAATTTCGTATTTGTATTCACCCCCATTGTCCCAACCCAAGCGACCCAAAAAGGTGAGATTGAAAAGTAGAGAATGATGCACGACTAAATGGATAAAGTATGAATCCGCAAGTATTTTTATAATTAATTAACTGCTACGTTACAATACCCAACGTTATATTCCTCCGTTATACAGTAGCAGTTCTACATTAAACTATGTTAGGCCATCTTGGAAGGTTGAATGTTCCAATCAATCTATGTCCATTCGGGTTGACCATCTCAATGGAAGTGTATTATTGAACGTAGTCTCCAGTTTCTAATCTTGGGAGAAGCAATGGCGCGACAGGGAAGCCTTCTAATGAAAACGATATCTTCGGACAGCCGAGTATTTCCACATCGATATTAAATACTGTTATCATTCGAAGAACGGCTCGCTCTGCAGTCTGAAGAACATCATTTTCATAGCAGTCTGGAACAGTAGGTAATGTTTCAGATAGAAAGTGTGTGCATGTTTACAATGAGAGGTAATTCAAACCGTTGCTAATGTATCTTTAGAAGTTTATTGTACAAAACAAAGAGAACATTCATCGTAGGAAATCAATAGAAACAATATTTTCTCTGAAGGGATTCGATATTTAGTCGACACTCGTGTTAAATTGGTTATTTTAATTTTAAAATATCACGATTACTTTGTTTCCATAATTTTTATTTTATATAGGACTTATTGCCGACCGGGTTTCGCTGCTACCGTACCGTAGTAGACACTGGCCTGAAAAAACGGTCGGCAAAAAGGATATTTAATAAAAGTGAGGTAAACAAAGTAATTGTTTCACTTTAAAATTATAATGTCTCGTCACAAAATTACCGCTCAGAGACTGCGTAGACATGTGGTTATTGAATGTTTATTTGAGTAAAATAAGTGTAAGAAAGGTGTTCAGACTCCTTGCGGTAGAATATGATTGAGTTTCATTTTCGAGTGAATCATGCGCCGTAAATTTTCCGTCCATTCCGTGATGACCTTCCCGGCGGCGGCAAGCGCAGACGGCGAGGCTATGAACTTGCTCACTGCTCAGTAACTCCCGTGACTCAGCCAAAAAAAGGGCTAAAACATTCTTACTGAGATCCTCGACACCCTATAATCGGTGCTGACTTTTCACCAATGGCGTTAAAATGGTTATTTTATTCAACATAATACATATAATAATAATCGGATGATTTTTATAGCGCCGCTTTTGTGAGAAATCACCTCAGGGGCGCTGTACAAATATTACTTCCATATATATATATTACAAGTAATCATGAATATGATGAATTCGTATCTTCTCTCTTGTAATGCATTGTTCCATTTGACGACTTTTTAATTTAAACATTTTTTTAATCATTGAATATAATATTAACATCTCTCAAAATGAAACATGTAACCGAAAAGACTCAGAAAAGAAAAAAAATAACGGTAAATACTGTGACTCATTGTCTTTCTAGGCCCTTGCGCTCTAATCCACTAAGCTACACCTATCCCAATTCGTTCCGTTATTTTTATCGGTATCGTACCACGATTTTGAATAACTGACAATATCATCTTCAATTAATTCCAATATATTTTTGGCTGCTACCTTTTTTATCGTGACTGGAAGATTCTACCCGAATTTATTTATAGTATTTAAATACTGTGTCTCGGATATACGTATCCGTTTTTTATTTATATAGGGTATCTGTTGACTTTTCCTGCAAAGTCTAGGATTAATATTCAGTTCTGTAATATTGAAGCTAATAAACCTGATTGTAATTTTTTTTATATTTGTTTCATTTTGAGCGTTGTTAATATTATCTTCAATGATTAAAAATACATCGCAATGAGATTCATGACCCGACATCGGAACATCCTGCATCAAATCGAAAAAAGCAACTCCTCTGACGGTTTCATCAAATATATTGGTAAATATCTCCAACTGCAAAAAGCCTATTCTTAATTATGGTTAGCCCGTTTCCGTCACTAAAAGTATTAAATAATTTTTAACAGAACAGGGACGCTTGTGGTTTCCATTTTCACAAAAACTGCGATGCCGTTATTCTTAATTTTTAAAAAATTAATGTCTTTGTATTTGAATAGTGGTGCGAAATATCTCGGTTTGTTGGTAGAAATTGAATCTTTTTTTAAATTAATAAATTATGTATGATGCTCGAACATATTTAATAAATAAATACATTAGAAGAATTTACATCGGCTTCATCGCATTCCGACTGATAAGATGGTGAATTCAAATGAACAGTCCGTCATAGTCGTGTGCACCTCGAATCGATACAGCTCTTCTCGACTGGAACCAATTGGAGAGAACTCATGGATATTGCACTCCCGATGGAGGGTACTCTGCGACGGGTAATAGGGCGAGTAGGGGAAAGAAACACGGCAGAGGAACAACGGAGTCTTGTCCAAAGACACTTAGCAAAGTAATGGTCCTTTCAGGAAACTTAGATACGGTCCATCAAGAAACTGTACAATGAAATAGAGGGCGCCGCGATCGTTTAATTGGTTTCACATAGCAACACCGGGATGGTTCAAAGTAAAAAATATTAAGCACTTTAAAAAAGCACTGTTCAAGTGAATACTTTTCACATTGATATCAAACGGTTTCCATTAGTGGCACTTCCCGGAAAGAAATGATTCAACCTCATATTCTAAGGAAATTTAATATCTATTGTTATTTAACACACGAAATTATGTTTTTTTATTTATAAATGTACATTTGTCAGTTGTTGAATCAATAATTAATAATTAAGAGTTTTAGCAATAATTAATTAAAATACCTTAAGAACAATTGAGATACACCATTTTCCTTGTCCAATATGTATCTATCAGATTAGGAAGTCAAACATAACCTCAAATTTTAAATTACTATAATTAGTTCTAATAACGTTATTATTGGGGTTGCCATAGTAATAACTTTTTTTTATTAATTTTCTGCACTTTCTTGACGGACCATATTATAATTACATACTGAAAAGGGTTCTAGCTCATGTCTATAGTGAATACAGTTCAGTAATAGAATACTTTTCCTTTTTTTTGTCAAAAATTTTTTGTCGGGGTTTCCAATCTGCTAAATTTTAGTAACTAGGTCAGAAAACACAGTTTCTTCAAACGATCCCTTTTCTCCTTCCACAACTATCCGATAACCGATTGTGTAAAATCCAAATTGGTCCAAAAAGGGACTCGCCGCCTCACATAAATATCTCAATTATAAAGTGACAAACAAAAATTGATTGAATGCTTTGACAAGACTAATTGGATAACGTAATTTTTTCCATTGAAAACATTCCAGTAGAATTTCCTCCACCGGGGCACATCCCTTTATTGGCTCTATTGTCGGTTCGTCAATTGAATCTGGATATTTCCATAATATTGTGGATTGTTTGCTGTACTCTGAATAAAGCCCCAAGTAGTATGCGCGGCCACGACGCAAAGTGTCTCGAAAATGTGTTTTTAAGGTGTATTTTTAATAAAATCACTCTAAGTGCTTTTATATGATATTTTTTTACACGTGTTCTAAATGAATGAAACATTAAGGAGGGATTCAGCTCCTGAAATGATTTAGCTACTGAAAAATCTAAAAATTCTTAGATTATTATTTTCTGTGTTTATCATTTACCGTATTTTTTAAGTATACTGTGTATCCTGATGTGAAAAGTTTTGCTTTTAAAACATGTTAATATTTATATATTGAACAGTGGTGTAAACAAAATTCTTCATATTATGTATATATTTTTTTTAATAATGACGCCACACAATGACGACACCTCTATTGAAGAAATTATTAAATACAAATTTATTTTACATTTTTCACTAGCCCAAATGAGTAATTCTAGCAAGTTTGCCAAAAACCAAAGGCATATTACTATCAAATGAATAGGAAAAGGGATTTTTTTTTCATTATGACAAATTAGAAATATATTTGCATTATTTGTACTTCGAGTGTATCAATTCCGAAGAGGCAACATCGAACGACATTGTCCATGAAAACTTTGATAAAAATTATCCGCTCGGTACTGAGTTGCGTAAAAATAACGTAACAATTTTCTCGGTAAATTTAATGAAAACTTCAAGCAGCTACCCTTCTTTGGTAGTAGCAGATGTTTTAACCGTTTCCACGCGTAAGTCTATCCCGAGTGTCCTTACAAACCCTACCCACAACTCGCAAGTATGCACATACACACGGCATCTGCTTCTATTCGAACCGTAAAAAGTAATAATTTTATATCTGATTCGCAAGATGTTACGTTATTAATCTTTAATAATTTAAAGGTGGGATTCTTAATTATATTAGTACCGTATTTTTTTTTGTTTCCTTATTTTCATATGTATAGAATATATGTTGTTTTTTTTTATTCATATTACACATATCGACCCCTCCTACGTGAAGTATCGTAACTTCAAAATCGGAAGTTTACAGAAGAGTGGTTTAAAGAGACAGAAAGTTCCGTGCAATTCGAGTTTTTGATTTTTTAGCACCAAATTAAGGACCTTCGTTGTCAATTAGGTCCCAAATTTGGTGCAAAATGATCAAAAGCTCAACTTATACCTATTCTTTTTAAACCACTGTCCTGTAAAGTTCAGATTTTAATCATTGAAGAAAATAATATTAACATAACCTAAATGAAAGATGAAACCCGACAAAGGGACAGAAACTAAAAAGATTTCAGTCGCATCTGGGACTCGAACCCAGGTCCTCTGCATATCCGGGGCAACGCTCAATCGACTTAGCTAATGAGACCAGTTCAATTTGAGTCGGTTGAGCGTTGCCGATAGGCAGAGGACCTGGGTTCGAGTCCCAGATGCGACTGAAATCTTTTTAGTTTCTGCCCTTTTGTCCGGTTTCATCTTTCATTTAGGTTATGTTAGTATTATATTCTTCAATGATTAAATATTACAATGAGGTTTTTAAATCTCAATAAAAATAATTAATAATTAAAAATTCAGATTTTTAGTTATGGTACTTTGCGTAGGAGGGGTCGATATTCGTATTGTAATTGGGTTTTTGTTAATATCTCATGATTTAATCACGACCAAAATTTTATAAAATCTTATTAAATAAAACAAACACTTATAATGAATAACGCTTTTATTCAGTTTTTACGCCAACCGGTTTCGCTTAGCTCAAGTTTCGTCAGGGCAAATGTAATAACTGAAGATATTATTAATAATATTTCAATTTTTTAAATTCGTGTTTTTGTCTTTTTTTTATTTTGGTAAAGCGATACGATAGTTTTTTTGTGCGTTTTCCTTTGCAAACAATAATGCCGAGCTTTGACCGTCCACCGCCCGTCCAAAAAAGCGTAATAAAAGTCAAAGCCGATTACGTTGCGGGCTAACTAAACTACCGCTAGCGGGATAAAATCTAGTGCGGCGTGGGAAATGCACATACGGTATCGTGAAAAGCATTTTCAAAAAGTTAATTGTCTATGAATAGTTTGAGTAGAAAACGAATCAGATGTTTGATTTTTATTTAAAATTGCGTATTTTATTTATTTTTTAATAAACATTTTATTGTTGATGACATTTTTCGTGTCTACTTCACCTACATATATTAGGAATGTGATCTAGGTAGCTAAGCAATGTAAATGTGTTTTTTTTTCATAATCCACCACAGTGCACATTTCTTTGCTGATGTAGAAAAGATTTATGAGGGTTTAATTCATTTATTTAATTTTATAACGTAAAAGAAGATGACGGTCTCCGTGGTTGAGCGGTTACGACCCCTGGCTATGAATCCGGAGGTCACAGATTCAAATCCCGAATTCCGCGAGTAAATTTTATTTGAGTAAATTGTTTTATTTCACAAATTATTTTAAAAATAATATGTAGTATATTTGCGGCACGTTCCATAATGGTAGATACTGTCGGTATCGCTCTGGTGAAAGACCACCATTCAGAATCTAAACTTTGCTTGAAATGGCTTTAGCCGTGTTTGGTGACCAAATTTGAATATCCAGGTACTTCCCCACCTCTCTCTTCCCCATCTCCTGCCTCTCCTCAATGCCTTAAGCCTTACAACATACCTGAATTGGGGATGTCATAATCTCACTGACTTCAGACGGTTGTGAGCAGCTGGGACTTTTCTGTGGTATCACATAAAAAAGAAGGTGCATGAAACGATATATGAATGCAACAAAGAGCGTGTGACAGAATTTTTCCGTCCTCCCTGCTTACGCCTGCGGTAGAACGGCGTAATAGTTAGTTTTTTTTTTTTTAATTTTAATTTTATTTATATATTTATAATAAAAATTTGTATAGTGATATGAACAGCCAGGTACTAGCCAACTTCCCTTTTCCCATCTCCTTCCCCTTCCCACATACTTCAGCCTGACAACATACCCCAATAGTTATATTTTATAGTAGGCGTAGGTAAGTATTTAACAAAACTAATTAAGGGTCTTGCGAAATTTAAGTATAAACAGAAATATACGAAATTACTGAATGGTAAAAAAAAAAATTCTGGCACCCGAGTTGATGATACTCATATCAGTCAATTGGTATCTCGTATTACCTGAATTCAAATAGAAGAGTTCATCACAGTCTCACCAGCTTTTTGAAAACTGTCTCGAAATTATTATTTTCACGTGTTTTTGGGGACTTTAACGTTATCACTTCATTATTGCAGCATTGCATTGAGTTTTAATGTGACATGGGAGAGTTATACCCTGTATTTTTATAAACATGAATACAAATTAATCAAATAATACGAATCAATACTTAGGTATGCTAAAATACAGTCAATTTATACATGATTTCGTAAATAGGAAATATAATAGATATCTGTCCCCGCCGGAGATAACTGACAATGCTGTATCATGAATCGAAACAGAGTACGGGATAATCCCATTAACTGGGCCCGGAGTTATAAATGAGTTATGTTTGGACATTATTTGCGGTAGCCCAGTCAACTCAAATTGGAGAGTTAGTCCAATTAAGATCTCTCGGTCAGTTTAATATTATACATAGTTTATAATTACTGCATTAACCTGTGGTTACAATTCTACATTTCGTGTTTCAGGGGTAATTTTGTGTAACACAACTATTTGCCTGGGAAAACTGGGGTTCTAAATACGTAATAATAATAGTAAACGGATGATTTGTGAAAAATAAATAAATCACCTCAAGGGCGCTGTGAAAATATTATTTGGTAGGGTTTATCATTATTACGTACAAAAGGGTACAGACATATACTTACATGGCAGGTAACTCCAGATTAGCACGTTATTTTTTAAAGTTTTAGCTTTGGAATATATGATTTTGAACTCGTACGACACAATATTAGAAAACACTGCGCATTTTATGATATTGCAGTTACTGTTTAAATATTATTTGTTATTGATATAATATTTATTAGAAAGTTAGTGGCTAAAGAAGAGTTAGTATTTACTTAAAATGTTAATTTTTTTTTTCAAATTTAGATCTGAAGAATTATAAGAATGACTAGAAAAAACAACAAAAAAATTGCGTGAGGTTATAGAGAAATATTTTTTTTTCGGTGATATATATTTGCAATTTACTTTTTATAACTTATTGAAGTTTGTAAACCTTATTGTAATATTTAATCATTGAAGAAGATAATATTAACACATCCCAAATGAACCACGAAACCGAAAAAACAACAAAAAATAAAAAGATTTCAGTCGCATCTGGGACTCGAACCCAGGACCTCTACCTATCCGGGGTAACCGCTTAACCAACTTAGCTAATGGTTTAGCTAAGTTGGTTATGCATTTTATCTTGGTTAACTCAATGTCATTTTTACAATCTATTTTAAATTTATTAATTGGTTCAATTTTGATTGGGTCCGGCAGAGCATTATATCATTCCAACCCTTTATAAAATATTCTCTTTTTCGTATTGGCTTTGTTCTTTTTCGGTAGCCTAATTTCTTACACGTGAATAATAATAATAACAAAGCATTTATGTAGCCCAGTTTTGTGTTATTTCACTTGAAGTGCACGTTCTTGTATTATGTCTGTGAATTTCCATGTTGTTACTAATTTTGTTTGAGAAATATATTAATAACAAGTTGTTTCTGATTTGATGTGTAAAAATCAATGCGTTCAATGTCAGCATTTGTTTTACTGTTAACCAATTTAATTCCTCTAACATTTTAACCACTTTTAAATATCTATTTCGCTTTAATATTATTCTCATTGCTCTATTTTGGAGAAATTTTAATTGGATCTATTCCTCGTCGTTACACAAGAAAGGTAAAATAAATAAAATAATATATATAAAAATGTGAAGCAATTATAGAGTTGTAAATTGTAAGTGTCGTCTTTCTGGACATTTTTGGACGTACTCTTCTCAAAAAAGAAAACTTCATCACAATTTTCCTTTTTTAAATATTGAGAATCCTTATTAAAATTAAGTTTTGTATCTAATATAACTCGTAAGTAGTTCATATCATAATAATATCACCATCAATTTTTATTTTGCTCTCGCTGCATGTCTTCTTATGTCCAATTATCATAAATTTTGTCTTTTTTGTATTCAATTTTAGTTTATTTATTTTTAGCCATCGTGATACATTTTCTAGTTCATTATTCAAAATATTGATTAATTCCTCATAGATATCTCCAATTATGTACGACTGTATGACTGTATCAACTGCAAATAATGGTACTTTCCACATTGAAAATATTTTTACCTTGTCATTAATATAAATAATGAACATTAAAGGTCCGAGGACTGATCCCTGCGGTACTCCTAAATTATTCTGCATTAGTTTAGAGAATTTATTGTTTACTTTTGTTACTTTTTTTCGTTCGTTAATATATTTTTCAATTAATTTTATAGTTATATCTGAGAAGCCAATTTCTTTAAGCTTTCTTATCAGTATTTCTCTATCTATAGTTTCAAATGACCTTTGAAAATTCTAAAATATTGCCAAGATAAATTTGTTATTATTTATTCCTTCCTTCCATTCTTCAACGTTTAATGTTTAATGCTGTTTCACAATAGTTATTGGATCTGAAACCAGATTCTTCTTGGTATAATACACTGTGTTTATGTAAGTAATGTAAAATTTGTTATTTTATTATCACTTCAAATATTTGTTCATATTTTGGTAATGTGTTGATGGGGCGAAATTCCTCACATTTTCTAGTATTTTTAACTTGTGAAATAGATATAATAGTAGATAGTTTCCATGACTAATATTCTGCATTTATTTTTTCAGAATCAATAATTCTTTTTGACGGAATTTTAATTAATAGGGTTACTAGAAATATTGGGTAACAGTGTGTTAATTTGAGTGATGCTTTTAATTAAATATTTATTAAAGTTATTAACTATATTATCGTCATTAAGATCTTTTGCGAAGTTTACCGTTCTTATATCATTTTTGTTTTCGCTATGTAATAATTCTTTTATGATTTTCCAAATTTTTTTGGGGTCCCCTTCTTCTATATTATGTACTCATTGTGTGTTCTTTTCATGTCTTTATATTATTTGTTTCTGACTTTTTTGTAATTAGCCCAATCCACAGTATTATTAGTAAGTAGTATTCTTTTTTAAAATGTATCTCTGTCGTAGTGCATTGTGCGTAGTTCCTTTGTGTAACATTTATTATTGTTTCCTTCAGTTACTGTCTGTTCTGGAACCATTTCATCGGTATATATTTTTAAAGTTTAATACCATCTGTTCAGCTTTTTTGTTATCCATTTGATTTATTTCATTCCAATTTGTAGTATGTAAGGCCCGAATAAAATTTTCTTTGTTGTATATTTTGTAATTTTTTTAATGCGATTATTTGTGTTTCTTTATTGGGGTTATCTTTTTTTCTTTCATTTGTTAAGATTTGTATAATACTATGGTCAGTAATTTTTGTATTATCTTATATTAGGGTAAGTTGTGCAATTATTTATTGAAAGGGAAATATAAAAGATTTATTTGCGTTTATTAAACGCAGGTCGGTATCGAGTCAGTAGCTTAGGATTTATTTGCATTTACCTTTAGAATATCCCAGTCCCGACCCTTTACTATGATTATCGTGTCGTCAGCATAAGTTATATCACTCTTTAAAATGCAAAACCCTATTAACTCACTTCTAACATTCTGTTAATCAGTCAGCAAACCAACGTTCACCTTCAAATAAATCAGTTAAACGACTTTCAATATGGCTGCCACACGTTATTTTCGACTTTTATAATAATATACCATATGCTTCATATATATTTCAAACTTATCCCAGTAACGAAAATAATAAATAAAAAAATAAATTATCACGCTATTGCAGAAATGAATTTTGTAAGCCCGGAACTAAATAGCAACTTATAATTTTTTATACCATTTATTTCCATAAATTTACCAAGCCAAGATAAATAATTCATTTGTCAAGAAATTGTGAGCCACAGAGTACATCTACATCACGCTGTGGATTTGCCAAGTAAATGAAAAAATATCCAGCGAAAGCTGATGAAATGTTGATGTAGAGACGTTAACACTCGATATGCAGAAAACTCGAACGCTTCCAAAATTGTCAACTAATATTGTGTATTCTAAAAGGCAACTGAATATGTAAAATTTTGGGATACACGTAGGTACTATAAAGGGAAAATTTAATATTAGTTTAGAAAATGAGACAGGAAAGGGAACTCAGGAAGTTGACTTATGCTTAAAAAATATATATTATTGAAGATATTAACGCACATGTCACGAATGTTTTTTTATGGGCCGCTTCTTGTGGTAGATCAAGCAAGTTATAATGATTCATATTCTCTAAAACCACCTATCATTGGAAACTGTGTCGCTTAGATTTTCGTTGACAGGCCACTGCCAAAGGATTCAGAGTTTGGAGATTTTCAATGTGCTTCGAAACTCAATGAGAAGCTGTACGTGTACACTGATGTTGATTACATGAATGTTATGAAGAATTGCCAACGCCGAAATCAGTTTAACGTCAGACACATATCTACCGGAATTTTTCTTCATTGAATTTTCTATAAACTGTAATCACCAATAAGAAAGCCGATGATAATCAAAACAATGTAAGCACTGGAAACTCACGAGACAATAATAAAAAAAATCTCAGCAGACATTCATCAAAATGAAAAAATATCAATATCAGTACACTAATATTGAATAATTCAGTAGAAATTCCAAGTATCACTTGAAAAACAACCGAGGCAATTGTAATTCATTTTTCGTCCGTTCGTTTAGATTATGCTTGTATATAGTCTGTAAACCTATTTTTTGTATTTTTCAGATCTTTTCCATGATTACCTACAACTTTTCATAAACTGTTTTATTATATAAATATCTCCAAACCTTTCTAAGATACAAAACCGAGAATTGAGTGAAGGTATTCAACAGTCCCCGATGTAATCCAGAAAAGAGTGTCATAGAGCTCCCAGTTCTCTCAATCAGTAACTTAACAGTAACGAAGTAATATTGTAATCAGCGCTGGTAAAACCATTTCACTATGCGAAATAGTGATGGATTGAGATTGATTCGTTTCTCGTTTCAGCTTTCAGGCTTTTCAGTGCTTTTAATGTGAAGCTAGCTGAAATATTATCATTTTCACAGTATATCATAAAACCACTCTGTTACACTCAATGTTATTGGCATTGATAAAGTAATATGACAGTATGGTGAAACTTTAAAAAAAAAAAATTACAATTTTCCTGAATAACTAAGATTTTTTAGACCAACTATGGGATTTTGCATAAGATAACGCCATATAGTTCAGGTAATCTCTATTCCACGATAGCTTTCCACGATCAACTTTTTTTTTCAATGGATTTCCTAATAGAAGTAATATATTACATAATATACGTTTCCACAGAAGCTACATTTGAATGTCGGTATGTAAAATAAATTTTTAAAAAAAAACATATTTCCGGCGCCATCTCATAGAAATTTACAAAACTTTGCAAACCTCCCTTGTATGTATAAACCTATTTGTTACATTTTTTGGCTACATCCCACCATGCGCCATGTATCTAAAGCTGACCTAGCAATTAAATTCTCAGAATATCAAAACAATAATTAGGTTCCTCACAAGTCAGAAATTAACACATGAAACAGTAAGGTGCCGGTGAGATGATTAACCAAGGTTGTCAAAATATTATGTCACTTCAATGAACACTGGGTGCTCGCGAGACGGGCTTTCCAACATGCGCAAGCAGTGCCTGCAGATGGGGTTTAATAATTAAACAAAGTCCGCTGGGAAGGACGTCGCTCACGTTAAAAAGTTTTTTGTGGCACACCAGGCGACGAAGAATATCGCATTATTTATTGGCTTTGAGCTGGGCTCAGGTTTCAACACAATTTGTCCAGTAATGGCAGGGAGGAGGTAAAATGATTCCTGTCTCGTTTTAAAGCGGGGAGAGATGTCTCCTGCTGTCCCTCGGTTATCACCGCCATCCTCGCCCCCGTCGGAAATATACGCCTCTGTAAGGGGAAACGCCACCTCGGGTTCCGCCATTAATTTATGACACTCCAACATCCGGTATGACTTGCTGTATCAATTAGGCCCCTACCTGAGAGGGGCACTGTCCTTCGACGCGCAGTTTGGGACGGTTGCAATCCTGTTATATGGAGTGGTGCAGTAATAATTGAATTGGCGGTTACAAACACCATTTAACGTACCTATGTCAAATTCTGTAAAAATGCATCTCGTAAAAAGTGTTTAAAAACTTACGTACCACTTTATTGAAGTTGTTTAAATTTTGATACACCAGTTCAAGACAGAAAAATTTTCTAAAAAATACTTTTAGAGTTATTAACATTATTAATTTCGTATCGCTGTGACCTTTCTATATTCATAATAAACAAATTTCATATTCAATAGTCGCCGAGATATTGTAAATTTTTTTAATGAAAAAAACAACCTTTCACGGGAGAACGGAAAACACACTTTTGTTTTAAATTGTAAGTTGCTGTATCTAATGTAATCCTAAAGACAGCTTTATACCTAATATTTATAAAATAAAATTTTCTCATTGAAAAGTATTTGTACTTGTTCCTGCCAATATTTGATTTCACATTACGCTCAAAGATGCTCTCCAAATATGTTTTGTCCATCCCTTCATCCGTAATCCTTGTTTTTCTATGATGACTGGAGGATGCAGTGTATTATTGCCTATAATAGGTACCGCCTGATTAAACTGCAACATCCTATCCATCAACTGACATAAGGTCACAGCAAGTGCGCAATGCTAGAATGGATTCTTCTCTAATGTATCAGCCGGCAAATAACAGAACATCATTTGGACAAAGGAGTTTTTCTTGTAAATCTCCTTTGTTATCCATCAACTGACATAAGGTCACAGCAAGTGCGCAATACTAGAATGGGTTCTTCTCTAATGGATCAGCCGGCAAACAACAGAACATCACTTGGACAAAGGAGTTTTTTCTTGTAAATCTCCTTTGTTATATAATAATAAGCTTAGTTACAACATTAAAACTATAGATTCGCTAAATTTATTTAAAAAAATGGTCATATAGTCTATGTTAGCTGAGAGTGGTGATTTTGCTTTATCCATGTTATCCCTTATGTTGTAATCAATTTTGAAACATATGTATGCTCGATATTATTATTATATTATATTATTTACATATTATTATTTGCCTATTTTTATTTTTATTATTATGTACTTATTACTATTTACTTATTAATATTTACTTAATATTATATGTGTATTATTATACACTTATTACTATTTACTGATTATTATTTACTTATTATTATTATTTAATTATATTTATTATTTATTTACTATTATTTACTTATTAATATTTACTTATTTTTATTCATGTATTATTATTTTCTTATTACTATTTACTGATCATTATGAAATTTTAAAGCCGCTCATCTCAACACAGGATTGTCCTAGTTAGATGTATGGCTAATGTTTCTGTTTTTATATTTAAATTTAAGAATAAATAAATAAATGTAAGTCCCATACAAAATAAATGCTGGAGCACTTATTATATCGGGAAAGGAGTACTCCTAGCTCCGGTAGTACAATCGTACCTTTTAGTTTGATTTGGAGAGACTTAAAAGTTTTTAATGTATACTTATGAACATAACATTACAACGAGTTTTCCCCAGCAAAGGAAAACCTTTGACAAAGTTATGAAAGCGACTGAAAACAGAACCATAAGCCTGTTGTTAGGGTGGCAAAGTGAACTATTTGTAAATTTCCTGGTCACTAGAGGGTTAACAGCATTTCTGTAGTAATGATTATAAAGTACGTCGATACGAGTTCTCCCCTGGCGTTGAAAACGTTAGTGCAGAAAGTTGTTATAAAACTTTCCAACAATAACTGCTATTTCATTCGAGCTTAACAAACTGTCTACGAACTAATATTCAACTGCCGCAATTCAATCACTGTTCTGAATTTCCGATCACATTGCACATTGAGAATACACGGTGAATTCTTTTGTAGCGAATTTCCTGGTTTCGTACCGCCTGCATCGATTTCCTTTTTATTGTTTCCTGTAGTCACTTGGTTTGAATTCCCAGCGGACTGAGCGCGCGAGCAAGTCGCATGGCGTCATTGTTGTCACACTTTTTAAAACATTTTGTTTTATTTATTGCAAATATTTAACAATTGCGTACATTGAAAAGAGAACGAGAAAAACAGTTGCCTGGGTACATAAATATTGGATACATTTCGAAACTAGCTATCGCATTAAATAAAAAAAATATCCCCATAGCTGTCCTCATGTCTTTATGTTCACGCAATTCTAGTAGGAATCATTAATTTTGTCATTTTAGCAATAAATTATGATTTTGTTTAAATGGATTATACGCTAGGTTTCGTGTTTTTACATAACTAACTAACTAACTAACTAACTAACCATCACGCCGTTTCCCCGCAGGGGTAGGCAGAGAGGACGGACCGCCAAACAACTCGATCTTGGCATACACTTCTTGCTTCATTCACTTTCATACAACGTCCTCATACATTCTCTTCTGTTATTCCGACTTCTGACATGGCCCGACTCAATTATTTGATTCACTTGATCGTGCCACGTCTTCCTTGGACGTCCCCGGCTTCTTCTTCCATTCACATTCGCGTCATATATTCTCCTTACACTCCTTTCTTCGTTCATTCGCTCTACATGCCCAAACCATCTAAGCGTCCTTTCTTAATCTTGCTCACTACGCTTACATCAGCCTTGCATTCTTTACGAATCTCATCATTTTTCACTCGATCATACATGGTTTTACCACACATTCGTCTCAGAGATCTCATTTCTACAGCATTCAGTCTACTTTCATCCTTCCTCTGCCAGTTCCATGCCTCACTGCCATACATCAAGGTTGGTATCAGAACTCCATTGTGGACTGCTAGCTTCGCTTCCTTGGACAACTTTTTTACATTTGCAAATAATATTGAAGCGAAGCAGATAGACGTCGCGATGACAGTTTTGGTCTATTCGCATTTACCGAGCAGTGCCAGTGCAAACACGTAAAGTAGCAGGAACGGCACAGAAGAGGGTACTCACATTACACCACGGCTGCACGGCTCGTTTCCGGTAGAAGTGACGCGAACGTTAAACGTACAGCAGAATCTGTGCCATAAAAAATGTCTTAAACACAAACCCCTTACTTATAATCGCTGTGTAAATATTTGTCAGAGCTTATGATCGGAGTAGTGAAAAACGACTTATTACCACGGTTTAGGTATGGTTAAACCGTCCTTAAACCTGTTTAATTCATACCAACGCTGAACCTGCGCTGGAGAATCTAATAAGTAAGATGGAAACTGTTTGCAAATCCAGAAAATGTTGCTGAAAGTGACCGTTGCATTGATGTAACCAAAATGGTGCTTTAAAGAAAGTAGTATTTACTTAGCGACCGGTCGAATTTCATAGGAAAAAAAAGTTCATATGTCTATCATAAAATAAAAATGGACGTTGTGTCTGTAAGACCATGTTTAATGATATCGAATGCTCCTATTGGGCAGGTACTCCAAACCGCAATGGAATATTATTTATTTTTTTGACTGGGCAAATAGACTCCTAATTGGTGTACCAATATTCATTTAAACACTAAATTACATAAATAACGGACATGGCAAATTCAAAGTTTCTGGCTATTGGGTGATCATTTGAGCTTTTGTTTGATATGAATTAGTCAACTGAGAGGGATTTATTCACCGTGGCTAAGTTGTCAGAATTTTGATATCATTATTGATTTGTCGGCGGTTGGCGCCACTGGCTTCAGCGTATTCTCAATACGTGAACCCGAACCCGGTGCGCTTTAATTGTATTTTTTCAATAGGAACATATACATTATGTGTATTTGAATGGAATGGCCCCCAAATTGCTTTTAAATTAAATTTGTCGTTCCTGCATCCGTACAAAATATCGAACACCCGCAACAACAGGGCACTACGTTAAAATATATCATAATTAGACTCGTAGATACCAATCATGATTTCGTTATGTGTAAGTATTACGCTTTGAAAGTATGAATTATAAGGTTATGAATTATGAGGTTGCAGTGTTCTTCCAAGTTCCACTATCTCCCTCAGTCAGTTTCTAAGCAATAAATACTATTTCTAGGGATTTTTCACTTTGGGTTTGTTACATTAATGTTTTCGATCAAAATAATCTGTAACCACATCATCATTTTCAAAAAGTGGACCTAATTATTTAACAAAGCAATAATTCTTGTAACACAGAACTTTAAAATATTGTAACACGAATAAAAAGAATAACGACAAAATCAACCGAGTTTACGCCAGTATTAAAACGTTTAATGATCTACTAGAGAATGTGAATATTGTGAATGGAGTACCTAAGCAGTTTAGAGTTGTTCAAACAAAATGCGATGCTGCTTCTCCTACAAAGCTAATGAATGCTTCCTGTTTGATGAAACCATGTTTACAATACTGTTAAATTATTTTATAATTTCTGCATGAAAGATTCCTAGAACTGTACTGGATCGAGTGCTGCTAAGCATTTTAAATGGAAACTTATCTCTTTGTAAAGGGGATATAAAAGGCTTTTTCTCTTTTGATGCAAATAGCAGGGAATGTTATTGTTAGATAAACGCAATCTTTAAGTATAGGTACCATGAACAAATCACGAAGATATACAAACTCTCAATTTCCACATCATTGGAATCAGTGTCCATTCTGTTGGAAAGCACAAATAAATTTACCCCGCTCTGAGAACGCTAAATAAATTAACTGATGATATTTCGATGAATTATAAAAGAGATATCAGAAATAACACTATTCGTACAGTCAAGTTCTATCTCGACTTCTATACGAAGTACTAATTAATTCATAATTCTAATTAATATAATTGCGTTTGATTATAATTTTAAATCATTTATGGATGATGATACCTACTTCTATGTCTACAAGGTTGAAATGCTCGATTTCTTTCTCTTTCCACGGTGTTTCATAGATAGTCAATGTATTTCAAAAATATGTTTTTAAGGCAGATAATAAACATTAATACCGTATCGGAAGGGTCTTCGAAAGCTCCTTATCCCGTTAGGTACTTTTATTATTATATTCTATGAATGAAACGTGTAAACATGAGTGCGTTTAAAAATAATGTTTTGCATTTATTATAATACCTTCAATATTTTTTTGATGGGTTACACAGTTTATTAATGGTTATTTTAAAAATGTGGAATGCGTACTATCTACGTAAAATAAACGTAGACAAAATGAAAATGTTTCAGCAAGTAAATATCAGATAAAATTGATTGCAGCATATTTTCTACAATGAATCAATTAAAATTTTTGTTGGGGTTAAAAGAGGGATTTGCAAAAAACGGTATTTGAAGTATTTTGCTTTATTTGAAAAAATGTTTCAAATTCCAAAAATGCCAAAAATAGCATTTTTATAAAATATTTATTATATGTAATTAAAAAAATGTTTACATGGTAATAATAGGTGTGTATGTAGGTATTAAAAAAGTTTTATATTTATTTTTTATTTATATAATCCTTTTAGTTTCTAACCTATCTACCTATTTCCACCCTACCTCTCTTTTTCTGGTCATACTTTGTTGCGATCATGCTTTATTTATTTCTTTGGGATACTCTATCATTTTTCGTTTTAAATCTAGCATTAATCTTTTGAAAAAGGAATTATATTGGTTTAAGGGTAGAAGAAATCATCCTAGAACCGGATTGCCTTATGGGGTAGAATAAAAAAAAAGTGTAAGTACATATTATATTATTGTTGATTTGAACACATCGCATCTAAAAATAGTGAGCATTTTGCACATAATGATGTCATTAGATTATTTTTATTATTCCATAGCATTATGCACCGAGCGCAATCGTACCAACATTTCATATGTACCAACAATCTACATAATATTTTTATCGTAAAATTGTTTTAAAAAAAGGGTGTAGAATTTATCGATCGCTCGTTTAGAATAGTACGAGAATTGTTTCATCAGCAAGCTACAGTATCCTGAACAGGGAAGATACCCGGAGCGCATCAGCGGGTAGAAGTTAATGTGCCGTGATGTGAGTGGGATCCACGAGTTATTACTCGCACCCCCTCGAAACCGAAATAAACCGAACCAATTTAGACTTCGCTTCGTTCCTTTTAATTCATTCTAGATTATAGTTCAAACAGATTCCTGTTGCGACAGAGAATCACTCTCAGCAAACGAGAATGGTTTGTATGAAGCAACCATTGAATTCGTTATAAAAACCTTAAATTATTATATCAATAACTACTAGCTACCTATGCGCAATCTTTTAAAAACTAATGTCATTCACGCAGACGTCTGCACGCCATTGAATTTATAGTTTTGTGAGAAAAATATAGGTCACTCAATAGTTTTTCAAAAAGGACTGCCGAAAATACTAATTTAAAGTTTGGTAATTAAAATGGTAAAGAAATCAAATATTTTCAATCACAATTTGATGAAGACATACATTTATAAAGTGAAAATTTCATCTGTATTAATATATACTCGAAAATTAATTGCTTCCACGGGTGAGAAACCAAAAAAATTTGGTAAAAAAAAAATAACCGGTATTTGACTATTTTCATCCCGGGCTAGCACAAAAAGTCCCGGAAAACTTTTACCGTGTCGCAGTTATGGTATTGTTAAGTTAAAAAATCTAATTCAGCTGAAACCGGGAATACGGTAATGAAATACCTCGACGTTAACTTCAACAAATTACGTAATTACATATCTGTGGAATATTTTCAAAACAACTCCGCAAGTATGAAATCTAGCTAACTAACCAAAGAAGATTTTTCTTAGAACGTAGATTTGTGTAACTTATACTTTGAAAGCCAAGCTGTAAGTTATTAAGTCCAGAAATGAGACAGGTTGATTGTTCTTTGTTATGGCATCTATGATTTATAAAATGATTTAAAGGCCAAAGTGTAAATAATTTATTAATATTAGTATAGATATAATATAATTTAAAAAAAAAAAAAAATAAGCCTTACGAAAATGTTTTGAAATCAAATCCCAAACTCCTTCAAAAAACACAACAACAATAATACATTTAAAAATCAAATAAAACGCTGGATACGTTACATGGGGAGATCTAAATTAGAAAATATATTAACACCAAATACATACTAACACCCAAACCACTCAACTTCACTTAAAACACATGGCCTTACAATTATTTTTTTATTCAGCAATCACATTAATTTAATATAATTTCATTTCACATTTTGTAAATGAAATTTTCAACACGGGAAATCCCAGTGATGATTTCATTATCTTTTTATTTGTTATTTGTTAGAACAAAAAAAAAGGTAATAAAACATTATTATTTATATTATTATTAAAAACCGTTAGTATTAAGTCTAAACCTGAGACCCAAAGAAGAAAACAGACCGTTGATGTTTTGAAGGTCTGTCCTTTATCATAGAGTTATAATAATGAAGTATTGATTCATTGTAAATGATACATTGATACCTACATAAGTCAATAGACGAACCCAACTGAATCGAGGACTTCCAAAACATGAGAGCATTATCAGTCATGGTGCTTAATAGTCAATATTTGTAACCAATTGATATTAAATCAAACGACTAATTCTTATCTGATTTTTATCAGTCCTGCGTATAATCAATTAGATAAATATATCGTCCTCTCAAGGGGGAATGCGTTTCATAAAAAATAATGTGCCTTGGTAAATTTTATAGAAAACTTAAGACGAATGGAGGGGAATAGTGCCTACCTCCCTACTCACCTACTGGGTAGGTGAGATACGTATAGGTACTTAAATAATAGCATATTATTCGATAACTAGATATTCGATTAAAAAATATATGCTTGCAATATATAATTACATTGGATTATTTTTAAAAAAAAAAATTATGTAAAAGACTATAACAACCCCAATTGGGGTATTTTGTGAGGCTGGGGGTATTAAGGAGGGGAAATAAATGGGAAAGCAGAAGGTGTGAAAGTACCCAGATATTCAGATCTGATCACCTAACACGGTTAGAGCCATTTAAAGCAACGTTTCGATTCTGAATGGTAGTCTTTCACCAGGGCGATACTGACAGTATTTACCACTCTGGAGCGTGCCACAAATATATTAAATATTATTTTTTAATGAATAATATGTTAAATAACACAATAAAATCCAAAAAAAAAATTACTTGCGTACACCGGGATTTAAACCCGCGATCTCGAGATTCGTTGCCAAGGATTGTAACCACTCAACCACGTAGACCGTCATATAGTTTAATTTGAAACTATTAAGGTGCTATTTGTGCAAACACTAAATAAAATAATGGTGAATCACTTCCACGATCGGCGACTCTATCCCCTGTTAGGGGGGGAGTGAGTTGAATGTACGATACGAAAATGTTAATAATAATGACAATGAATAATTAATTAAGAAGACATTAGGGTAACTACCTCGATATCAAAAAGTACCTAACAACCATTTACATGTTCTAAACTTGAATGGAATTATGTTCGCTATGAAAACTTCTAGGTGGAAATTAAACTATGTTTTTTTCTTAATAAACTTTTAAATATCAAAATTATATTTTCCATACATAAACTATCGTAGAGAACGAAGTTGCTCTCAAATAAATAAAAACTGCTTAAATGGTCGTTAGGTAACTTTTGATATTATAAACAAAACATCAATAATCAAAAAAAAAAATTTTAAATCACAAGAGTTTATTACCAACCGTGGCAGTCGAGTTAATTTCGATTTATAAGCAATCGGAAAATACTATTTTCAGGTGTCGGACGTCGGGCACGATGTGGATAATAATGTTGACGATTGGTGAGGGGGCGTTATAAGTAATAAGCTATTATACGTATGTATTTGTATTTTTGTGCATAAGCTATCCTATATGTAGAATAGCTTGCGCAAAGAAAATACATATCGTCGCAGGAAAGCTATTCTACATATGTATTTGTATTTGTTCATTAGCTCTCCTACATGTCTATATTTGTATGTATGTCTTTTCTTTACATAAGGTTTCCATAAATATGTGTATCCATGTAAAAGCTGTTCCACATACATGTGTATCTGTGAATAAGTGTCCGCAGACAGGTTAAACGTAGTTGGGGAGAACGAAAGTGATATGTCATCGGCCGTCAGTTTCACTTTCGCTTTGAACGTAGCCCGAATCGATACTGGGTTAAGCAGAATCGTTGACCACCATTGTATATCTGTTTATAGGGGTGCTATGCAAATGATTGGAATTTCAGTCATATAGAAATTCATCAAAGTGGCATAGATTTCGTTGCAAGGAGAGTGACGGGAAGACGACCATTCAGAAAGAATATTTATGTTTACAGTAAATCAATTTATGAATTTATACTATAAATAGTAATATTACGTGCAAATTTTATAAAGCCTCATCTAATCTGTGCATAATGACTACGAATTTGAAAGTTTATTTAATCAACATTTTAAAGTTTTTTATATCTTTTCAAAGCACTTTTTAAGTGGGATTTTTAAAAAATCTAAAAAAAAATTATATTAACCTGGCGTCAGTTACAATAATGGTACTTTTGTGCGGTTTTGACTTTTTTTTCATGTATGTAAGAACTTTTCTGAAATAAAAATTGGTCCGTTAAATAATTTTTGTTAATTTGGCATTGAATTGTTTAACAATCAAACATTTCGAAGTCCAAAAAAACCGAAGAAACTTAATTTTCACCACACAAGTGCGAACCAGAATGACATTATGAATATTCCTAATTATAAAACTACATTCGTATTTTTTTTTTTTTTTTTATATGAACACCGCACAAGAGTCCCAATTGCTCCCAATCGTCTGGAGCCAGTGAGACTATTGCATTCCCAATTGGAGAATGTTGCGAGGCAGAAGATATTGGGGAGGGGAAGGAGAAGGGGAAGAGAAAGGTAGGGGAATAGGGAAATACCTGGCTATTCAGATCTGGTCACCAAACACATCTAAAAGCCATTTCAAGCAACGTTTCAATTCTGAATGTTACACTCTGGAACGTGCGCAAATACACTATTATTGACCATTACTAACTATTATTATTATTATTACTAACCCGCGACCTTCGGATTCGTAGTCGAGAGACCATGGAGAGATATTTATAATTCCTATATAATTCACTTCCATCGGGAATTACAAAAAAAAAACAAATGATTTCAAAAACCAAATTAAAACCTGGCTCAAACAAATCAAAGAAGAGGAGTTATCCGGAATCCTGAAAAGAACTTCGTAAGAACTTAAACAATCAGTTTTTAAATAAAAACCTAATTCGCCTCAACACAGGAACTCCTAGTGAGGAGGACTAAGAAAAACATAACAAATTGTCGTATTAACTTTGTACATTTTTATTAGCAGGTTAATTTATTACACCTGACCACCTTCCGTTGAACGAGCAGTTATACCTACAGCGATTCAGCGTGTTTGGGTTTCTGGTATTACAAAAACAATAGTATGAATATCTGCGTTTAAAACGTATTCATATAAGCACGTCATGATATTATTGTTCCATTGTTGACCTCGTTAGTGCAAACTCTTTACGATGCCACAAAACATGGCCGCATTTGGTTGCATTTTACATATTGAGCGGCGGCGACTGAAATTTAATTAAAACCGATGCGTTAGAAGAACGATAGAGTAATGTCGAATAGTACACATTATTCCTTATGAACACATTTATCATAAATTGAACATTTAATTCGTCAATTAATTTTCAGTTGGAATTAAATGTTTAATAAGATAAACAATACGGAAACTAAACATTACAAGCCACAATGACACATGGATGGTAAAATGAGTCGTACTAGACGAAAAAAACATTCAAATTGTACGTACATCACATCACGGCATTTACTTTTCGAGAAATATTAATTTGTTTCTAAAAATGGTTCATTCTTGGTGAACTTCACACTGTTAACAGATTATAGTTAGGTGAATGACGAAATTAATTCATTAATCTATAAATCAATTAATTAATACTTCAATAAAATCGCAAACATGTTCTTTCTATGGCATCCTCAGTCCATAATAACTCTATTCAAATAATTTCGCAAGGTTGTTTTCATAGAGTGTTTATAAGTTTAAAAAAAAATGACTAACGATTGATAGCGAATAGCAGTTTGCAATCGCAATAATAGAAGAAACGAGAATAGTTCACTTACCCAAATAAGTTAGAATATGGATCATCGTACGTTTTGCCCGAGAGGTTGAATATAGCTATCAACGTGATTTACCTGTAAAGAAATAAAGAATAACATAAGTTTACCACTTAATAAAATGCAAATATTTAATTAATGTACACAAGCTATAAAACAGAAATTTTATTTATTTAAAAAAATCAACTATGAAATGTGTACATACAAATTCTGTTGCATTTACACGGTTCATAGGCCATTGTCAACATTTTTTTATATGAATACCGCACAAGAGTCCCAACTGTTCTCAACCATCGGAGCCAGTGAGACTATTGCAACCCCAATTGGGGAATGTTGTGAGCCTAAAGATATTGGGGAGGAGAAGGAGAGGGGAAAGAAAAAGGTGGGAAAATACTTGGCTATTCAGATCTGGTCACCAAACACGGCTAAAAGCCATTTCAAGCAACGTTTCAATTCTGAATGGTGGTCTTTCACCAGGGCGATACTGAGAGTATCTTCCACTCTGGAACGTGCGCAAATATACTATATATTATGTTTTAATAAATTAATTGTGAAACAACACAAATTAATTAAATTAAATTTGCTTGCGCACGCCGGGATTTGAACCCGCGACCTTCGGATTCGTAGTCGAGAGCCTTACCCCTCGACCACGGAGGCCGTCAATATATCATATAATCATAAGCACAAAATTATTAAACCACTTAACAAAGCACTTAACCGAAATTTTGTTGTGTGCCGAGTTTGGAAATTCGATACATGGTATATTATGTACGTACCTCACCCATAAATTCATTTCATGAAGGGTAGTTTCATTTTTTCCAACTCTGCTATCCGATTTCACCCTATTTTCAACGCAAAAAGATTTTTTGTTTTCAATGAAGAAATTAATGGAGTAAACGATTTGGTTATATTTTGGTGTCCCGGGTTATTTTGGACTGAGCGTAAACATCAAAGCCCCATGGAGCATTATGAAAATGACGTTAAGAGTTAAAATTTCTTTGCTTTAAAAAGTCTAAACAGAAACAACATCAAGACACCAGAACCTTCGAAAGCGTTTTCTGCTTTCGATAAACAGATTTTCTGCTTTATAGTTGCAATCTATCTCGTACAGCGTTATTTAAATACCTTCATTGTTATTTTGGATACGATTTTAAAATAGATGCAAATTTATAAAGACGTACGTTCTCCCCAACAATTATCATATTAAAATTTGTATAAGCGGGCTAGGCACAGTGCGCACTGAACAGTGTACGTACACCCATAAAAAACATATTTTTCTGTTATCCACCGAAGGGTATATAAGCTACCAAACGACAAACCAAGTAAACTTTTTCCTTCTATTTGAGTATATTTTACGCAGCAGCACGCACAATCATCGACAATATCGATCTACTGATCGTGCGGCCTGTTCGACAGATGTTGCTCAGAACTTGGAAAGAGTTATACATAAAATGACAATGTTTCGCCTGCGCCGCAGTGTGGTAGAACGTTCATTAGCATTCGAGTTTTTACATTTTGCGGAAAACATATTTCTCCTACTCGTCTGCGGGTTGCAAAAATGAACGGTATGTACCTACAGGGTTATTCAAAACGTCAATTTCGTTCCGCTATTTTTCGTGAATTATACGTTGTATGTGAATGATATATATAGCAAAAATGATATACACATCATCCCAGCCCAAAACATTGTAATTTAATTAAGTTTTAATCTTTAGTGCCCTACCATGTAAGTACGTTTTCTGTATATGTACATAATAGTACTGTAGGAGTAATAATAAGAATACGTAGAATGTGTGTAATATGTTTAAATAAAATATAATGTATAAATAGAATGTACGTTTAGCACTGTATGAATACCACTGGAGTTATTTAATCATGTTTTAAGTTTATTTATAGTAAAGCGAACTTGAAGTGAAATAACACAAAACTGCGCTATATAAATGCTTTGTTATTATTATTATTAATAATATAAACCCTAGCAAGTAGTATTTGTACAGCGCCCGTGGGGTGATTTTTCGCAAAAACCAAGTATTATTATTATTATAACAAATGAAGGAGATGGTCCGAAAAAATCGATAGATCGCTTATAGTTAGTGTTAAGCCATTAGTGAATAGCCATTTCGAATCAGCTATGAGTAAAATGGCTACTATGCAGCACAAGGTTTTCTGTATTCGTGAGTTCTGTAAAACTTAGTCGGTAACTATAGAGCAGCGTTTCTTTCGTCTTAATTATAACATTAAAACTCTAACTATAAAAAGCATTTGTCATCGGTATCACCAATCTGAGCAAACTGGATGTCAAGGGAAAGGCCTGAGCCGACCGCGTGTATCAGAGAAGAACGTGAAAAATTGAGTTCATAATTTTGAATGCACTTATATAGTTTCTCCAACTACCTAACTCACATAGTCTGTGTAGTGGATACTTCAATATGAATCGACTCATTTATTTAAGCCACGGAAAAGGGAATTCCTTATTTCGTCCGTAACTTAAACGATAGGCATAGGTATCGTGTCGAATCGAATCACTTGAACCACAGATTTACAACGTTTCTTTGAGGGCGGTAAAAATAAGATCCATCGAACGAACAAACTGTTTTTTTAAACAGGTAACCACAATATTAATAGTAGCGACACGCACCCAACTGCAGTCAGTTTGCATATCTGTATTATTGGTGCCTTGAAGACACATTGCAACTAAAAAGGCGGAATAATGCGAAAAACGTGTAAACGCGTTTTATGATCGAATCTTTAAAACATTTTTTTTTTAATAAATACCGCCATCCTAGATAGGCATTTAGATTTATTTTCAAAATTAATTATTTTAAATTATGTTAAAAAACGTTAAAATATAACATATTTTATGTTTTTCTTTTCACATGTTTCCTAGCTTCGACACTCGTCGCACCGAGTGCTAGAACCATTAATATGTATGCCAATATTTGATTATTTTATGTGTTCCAATTAGCATAGTTTTGCGTTGGTGGCAAACATCCACAGGCATGTTTCAATACAATGGAATTGTTATTGCCACAAGACAGCAACAGCACGGCTAATTAACATCACCCACCATTCAGGTTGAAAGCATGTTTATGTAGGAAAATATGTCTAACGACGACTAGAGTTGTGAAACTCTCATAAAGAACCTTTCATAGACGCTGAACAACAGAATTACTCAATTCGTGTGCAGCTTTAAAAACTACAATAAGTCTTATTTCTTTAAACTCGTACTCATATTGAAAGAGAAACTAAGTATTTTCTATGTAATTACAGTAACTGTGTCATTTGTGCCTCGTTAAGTACAGTCGCAATTGTGTAAATATGGCTTTTTCCAGCATGTGAACTCTTGAATTACATGTGTGTGAAAAGCGATAGAAGGGAAACGCTCCAAGCGTTAAACGCATTACGGCTGACATACCTATTACCACTTTATGAAAGGGTATCAACACTTGGCTCAACAGCCGGGCAGTATTGGTATCGAGTGTTGTGTGGGGCCATCGCGCCCAAAAACATCAGATATCAGTAAAAACCAATAGGTCTTCAAGCAGACCACTTTCTCTGCGATATACAGTAACGACGAGATGTGCCGAACACTGCCGAAGCTTGTTCGGAGTCGGAGAGAATAAAGATGGGGGTGGACTGCGAAGGTGGTAAGTAGGTAAAGGGGGCGGGAGTAGGAGAGCGGGAGTATGACTTGATTGAAGAGGAACGAGGATCGGGGGTTCAGCGAAGACGTGTTCGGAATGAAGTATCTGGGATGAAATAAACTTTACGGTCCGAAAATTGGATCCTTCATTTAATTTCACCTAATGATTCCATTGTGAAAAGGTAGAGAAATTTATTTGAGGGAATTAGTTTCCACGGCAAATAAGAGGTGTTTATCCTCAAAATAAGAATGTATGTGTGAAGGTGGGATGGCTTATTAAAACACGACAGAGACTTGCCCTATTGACTCCTGGACTCATCTCAAATTGCATTCTTATTCCGGAGCGCGCTCCTATCGGAATATTGGCCACCATATGCACTATCCACCCTGCAATAGCAAAGTAAACTATATGCAGTGCCTCCCAACTACAAAATAATAAATCCCTATAGTTTTCTTAAAATAAGGTGTGTTATTACAAGACATGGCTGAATTTGAAAGGAAATCATAAAGACTTTGTACAAACGCTTCATGAAATGAAAAAAAAATGTATGTATATATATGTACTGGTATAGTCTTACAATAGTCACCGCAAATTATGACTAAATTATGATATATTACCTATGTAACATAATTACATGGGAGGAAAACATACGAGAATCATATATTTTCATTGTCTGTAAAAAATCTTATGTCCCATTGTTGTGTGGCATTTTTACATGTGTGCTTAAGAGTTAATGGCATGTATTATGTTGAAGGTGTCCTTAGATTTCTGATGTCTTTATAGCTTATGAAGACATGGCATGGTCAAGTGAATCAAATACTTGAGTCGGATCATATCGACACTCAAAGCAGGAGAGTATGTATAAGACAATATATTAATTTGAATGAAGCAAGGAGTATGCGCCGAGACGGAGTTGTGTGGCAGATTCCTCTGTGGGGAAACAGCTTGATGATTAATTAATTAGTTATAGCGTATTCCTAATATATATCCAATGTTATTATCTACGTCGGTCATGATTGAAAACCATTGATCTGTGAACTTTTTACAAAATATCCGTTGTAATATAATACCATTGTGTATAAACAGCTTTTCTTTACCCGTAGTAATAGAAATGTGTTTTGTACATAGAAATTTATTCTTTCATTACAAATTATGTATCAAAACTATTTAGTTTTACCTGAATCGAAAAAATAGTTGATTTACCAACAATTTCTTTGAAATGAATACAACATGTGATTTTTCTTAGTTTTTCGTTGTGATGGTAATTATCAATTACCCATAAAGATTTAGTACATGATTTCACAATTTAAAAAGACAGCATTCCCGAAGATGACGTAGGAGGATATATATGGAGTTAGCATAATTATATGTATGTTTTTAATATTTGATAAAATTAAACAATTTACGAACATTCTTCAAAAAAGATTGTTCAACCATGTCAGATATAAAAAAAGTTTATAATTAGAAAATATATGAAATAGTTAGGTCTACAGTTAAATACGTATTCACATTTGGTTTATAGCAAATTAGAGACAACTTTGCTAAAAAAAAATAATCGTCTTTAAAGTTACGAGATTAGTA
The DNA here is from genome assembly GCA_022606495.2 of Halesus radiatus. Lineage (NCBI taxonomy): Eukaryota > Metazoa > Arthropoda > Insecta > Trichoptera > Limnephilidae > Halesus > Halesus radiatus. The sequence goes on from JAHDVE020002564.1 coordinate 37,126, forward strand.
GTATAATCAAATTGTTAGACACGTCGCTTTCAGTTGAAATGCTACAATTTTCTATGTTCAGTAGCTGGAGCTACGGCATGTATGTCAACAGCGAGAATAATGTATTGCTCGTTCTACGTTTAGTGTTCATATACCGACTAATGTAGAGTATATTAATGAGTTAACTCTCTTAACTCTTAACCGTGGTCTATATGGCTTTATGTCTATAAAGGTAATCATTTAGGCAGAACTTCAGATCGATCTATAGTTGTACAAATATGTTGCAACTGGTTGCAACATATCGATAATATACCGATTTGAGGGAATATTGTATTCTTTTCAATCTCCATACTCATCTTATTTACTATGTGAAAAATAAAATTTGTAAAATCTGAAGCAGTTAAAATTTTAAAACTTGCTGTCAGTTCAAAAATTTAATGAATACTAGTAGATACGTCTATATATAAAAAAAATCTTTAACTTTGTGTGAAAAAGTCATTTCTCGAAATCGACCCATGTTTATTTACTTGATTATCCGTAGTTCATGCAACTACGTGATAAAACTGCTTTAAAATGCATCTTGCAAACAAGACCGAGATCTCAGAGAAAAAATCAGAACTGTTCATAATGAAGCTAACAAATAGACATTATATAACAAAACCCACAAAACCCATAGTTTCAGTGAACTCAACACAATTTAATTCGTCTCCCAGAAGGTAATAAACCCACCTAACGTGCATATGTAATCAAATATAATTTTCGAGCCGTTCCGTCAGCAGTAAAATAAAATACCTAGTCATTAATGTGCAATATTAGATAGAGCTAATGGCGCTCATCCCTAGCATAAATGCCATATATACCATAGATTTAGTTTAAATTGTACCAGTCTGAAAATACCCGTTGTAAGGTTAAACCGAAAAGGGGTATACCTAAAGGTTTTTAATAAAAAAAAGTCATGGTCAAGCCATTGGACAGATTACGGTATATCTTTTACCGTTCATTTTTTGAAGTGTTCTAAGTAACTTGTGCCACAAATCCGTGTACGCATATACTCGTATACGTGTCAAAAATCGGCATTAACATTTCTTTGCTGCATAATTATACATTTTTCTAGTGGCTTTGTCATGTAATGCCTAGTTTAGAAACTTCTCCGTCTTATAATTAACACTTCTCCCTCTCTATAAAAAAAATCCCTTGACAGCACAAATACGATGGTTACCATGAAAAAAATAAACATGTTGATTCAAAATTTCGCACTGACAGAACTATAGTTCCATTCGAGCCGCTTTGGCCGAATAAGGTTACATATATATTATACCCGCGAGAAGTTTGCAACAAAGTGTTGCAACACAGCGCGCCGGTATTTATGTAGCGAAGTCAACGTTTTTTTTTTAATAAATTATTGGCCGCCATTACCAGCTCGGGTAGATATTTATTATATAACCACATCAAGCATCGTAATGCCCGATCCGGTGACATCACCGCCGCTGAATGCCATTATTCAAGACCATAATGGAATGAGGTAAATGCGTTTTTCAAACCGCAACAATGTTGTCTTTGTTTTTCATTGTTGGCCGCAACTAGCGCTGGTTTATAGCATTATTGTGAAACCTTGCACTCAAATTAGCTTTGTACTACTTGGCTACTTATCCCAATGGTGTTCATATTATACACTTGAAAAGTAAATACATAGTTTTTTGTGGTAATCGTTGCACGTTTGAACAATTTTTTTAAATTAATTGATAAACTAAAGTTCTTAAAAACTTAAGACAAGATTTTTGTGCATAGCGCAAAGGGTAACAGTAATGTCTTTTTATAGAAACGTAGTGTAATCTAAAAACCAAGCCAAATTAGAAAAAACTGTACAGAGCAGGCCAAATGTCGCCGGCAGGACTCCGAACCCACACGATAAGCCGACATGGCTCAACGGTAGGCATCAGCGGACACATTAGAAGGGTGCGGAGTTTCGGAGTCCTGGCATTTATCTTTAACTCGGTTTTTCAATTTGGATAGTGTTTTAGATTAATATGAAGGCCTTATTGTTTTCATAATGGTATACGCTATGCACAAGAATCACTGAATTCTAGAGGCTTTAATTTATCGAGCATAACTCTTATATTTATGAAGTCAAAGCAATTTTCACCAATAAAATGTAGACATAATTTGTCTCGACGCCATCTATTTGAGGGATTTAGCCGTTACAAGCCTCTCTCATACAAATAAAGTTGGTTGTTTACTGGTGAAAATATAATAAAAACAGTAATTATTAAAATGGAATATATTGATTAACTTGGCGGGTTTGCTATAAGCCGACGTAGCTCAACGGTAGAGCATCTAACCGGACATTAGAAGGGTGCGGGTTCGAGTCCTGCCGGCGACATTTATCTTTGCTCGGAAGGTTTTTTTCAATTTGGATGAGTGTTTTAGATTAATAATTATTGTTTATAAAAATAATAATTTTTTTAAACTTCGATTTAATATTTAGCACTTTAGTTGTCTAAATGCGCATTTAATTAAAACTATTGCTGTGTGTCTTTTCCCTTTATTTTCTCTAGGCATACTCTATATTTTCGTTTCACCACACACCTTCAAAATAAATATAATGATGATGATTACACAAAACTTTACAGATACAGTAGTTAAAATTTATTTAAAAAAATCGATGTCGTTACAACTTTAACAATCGTTACAGATTTTTACGAAATGACAGAAAAACAACCCGAATAATAAATCATTTTTAACTGGATATCTATAAATAAACGACAAAGAAAAGCCGATTGAAGTTTTTTTTCCTAACGTAATCTTGCAATTAGAAAAACTAATCTTTGTCACGATTGAGGTTACAAACCTTAACATGTTTACTTCGAAAAACCTGAAAATATATAGTTACCTATCTATAGCACAGCACAGTCATGGGTTATTTAGTTATATAATATTAATAATCAATTAAAATAATTACACAATTTCTACGTTGAACGATTAAAATACTCAATACACGACACAATAAGTGCTGAGGGTTTTAATTGGTTTTCATAAGTGGGGATCTAAATACCAAGTTCGTAAATGTGGGTAAAAAACTATTATATTCTGAATATTGCATGAGGGGTGGATAGTTTCAGTATAAAGTTAGGTAGTATATTAACTTGTCATTTTGCGTATTATATATTAAAGAGATTTTGCAAACTTCGACCTTATATCAGCTTCCACTATAAGAAATTTTACTTTTCGTTTTGCTACCATGATCATAGTGTAATAGTGTTCCGTTGTGCATTATCGGAAAAAAATCACATTGATATATGAAAAATAGTACGTATCTTACTCATTTCCGTTGTGATCGTATGACAATTGACGCATCATCATTCATTTATCCGCAATAATAACTATGCTTAATTATCTTTACAACACAAATAAATGCCTTTTTAAAATTAAAAATCGTTTGTTTTTTAGCTGCTGTACATATGTTAGATTATTTATCTAAACATTCACGTTTCCTCTAGATTCATAAAATTATTGCAGTTTGCGAACTTTTGGAATATCTTCAATCGATATCGTCTGTTTGTGGAATTGAGTCATCGCCAGATTGTATACTTTTGCTGTTGTATTTTCTGTCTTTATTGCTATGAGTAAGGCTTCGTGAATATTTTTTTGTTGTTGTTTGTTTTTATATTAAATAATGCACAATATTCAACTTATGTATACATATAAAATAAAACTCTGATTTCTGAGGCCTTAGCCTCAACAATTGCACTTGTTTAATTTAAGGTACTCTCTCTCAGACATGACTAATTAGTAAAATACCAAGCTAATTTTTAAGCGCCACCTTTGTGAAACATCACCCCAAGGGATCTTACCAAACCAGCAAATAGCTTACAACATTAGCTAAAAGTACCATTAAGATCACTTTGACGAAACGGCTGTTCTTATTAAGAACAAATAGTATTCTTTTGGGTTGCAATTACCAATATCGCAAGTAAGTATCTTTAGTGATTTAACGAAATGTGTTTTCTTTTTTTTCTTCTTTATTAACATTTAAATCTGCTTAACTACTTTTATAGTTTGTCAGCAGGTAGGCACATATTGACAACATTTTGTATATAACATCATAGATTTTATAACATTTCAAACGGTATGATGATATAGAATAGATTTGCATTTATTATGAAGAAAACAGACCAAATATGAGTTTTTTTTTATGTGAGTCCCAACTGCTCCCAACCGTCTGGAGTCAGTGAGACTATGGCATCCCCAATTGGGGAATATTGTGAGGCTGAAGGTATTGGGGAGGGGAAGGAGAAGGGGAAGAGGAAGGTGGGGAAATACCTGGCTATTCAGATGTGGTTAAAAAAACACGGCTAAAATCCATTTCAAGCAACGTTTCAATTCTGAATGGTGGTCTTTCACCAGGGCGATACTGAGAGTATCTTCCACCCTGGGAGTATGCCTTATAATCAAAATATATGTAGGTACTTACATTTAATTATGTATTGGAGTAATTATTTAATGTGGGAGCAACAGAGCGTAATTAAATTGACATTTATAAAGGAATAGAAAAAAAATCACACCAAATATTTAGATACGTAACACAATAGATTCATAGATACTTATTTAGAAACGTTAACTCAGAGGATAATAATAGTATTTACATTATAATAATTTCAGTGTTGACAATTGATTTGCCTATTTTTACCTTTTTTCAAAAATAATCTTTTTTTTTATATTGAACAACAATTATAGAGCATAAAGTCACCCAAATTAAGTGTAAATTTCACTTAAACTAAAAAGGATGATATTTAAAATGCACAACATAATCCACATATCAAAATTTCCATACGAATGCAAAACCAGAGAACGCGCGAACAGAGCCTCGTTACGTCAGATGTCTAGGATACAATATTACCGACAGAACAGGGTCTTTTATCAAATTATATATAATAAAACTTATATATTCAGAATCGGCGTTCCGCTTATCTATATGATTTTTTTAAAGCCGTTAAATTAATAATTTTAGTTCCCTATTGAAATGTAAATTTCTATAAGGAACTAAAATAATAATGTTGATATTTAAAATGTTGTATTATATAATATTGTTGAAATAAACTCCTGCTGACAAGCTACTTACAGTGGCTTAGCGGGTATAAGTTCCCATTGTATATAATTAATATTATACAATTTAAAAAAAATTAATAACATTTAAGTGGGTACCTAACTTCATTTTATGTAGATACACATAGTTATGTTATGTTACTACCCCGCCTCCCTAGTCTCAAAATGATTCCCCCTTGTAGAACATGTCCGTTTACCGGGGTTATATTCTCTTCAGTGTTTAATTCCAATATCTCTGAGCATTAAATAGGTAATAAAAACATTTCTTAAAATACAATCTGTTTACTCAATATCGTATAAGGTACATTATTAGTTACCCGTCAAAATCTAAGTAGATAAGTACCTTAAATGATATTACATAACAAGTTTCATTACTGCCTAAGGTGGCGCAGCCGGGTCGGTTGCATAACGGCGCAGTGGTATGTGCCAGGTACGACGTGTATTATCGCGCGCTAAAAGAGGCCTAACGCCGCGAGAATACCTATAATGTCCAGCTTCAGTGGCTCGCGACGGCACGGTCCGCAGTCAGCGGGATGCAGGCGACTCGGGCGCAAGGTCGAAGAACAAAAAGCAATGTGCAATGAATGGATTTCAATTGACGCGGTACGGTATACTTGCATGCCTCACTATCTGGAGAATAGAAGAGGTTATCTCCTCAGAGGTTGTGAGATTGGCTGGTGTGCGCGATGTATATTTTTTCATCTCCATGATAATTCAACACACTTATGAATCGGTACACTTTTTAAAAGTGGTATAAAGATATTAAAAAATATATATATATTGAAAAAATAGCCTTAAAACCTAATTAATACTTTTTTGTAAATTAAACATAAATAATTATTAGGTTTCTGAGGCAGTTTTTTTGTACTTTTCATGACTTTATATCACTTTTAAAAAGTGTTCCAATTCGTACGTGTGTCGAATTATCCAGTCACCCAATTTTTCATACTTCTGATAAGAATGATCACACTTTTAGAAATATCCTGTTCAGTGATTAGGCAACATTCAACCTGGGTTGAACGCATATCTATTCAACTTAAATTGTTCTAAAGCTAAGTGGATGCATGCATCGGAAATAAATATTGAATGACTATTGGTTTTCCTTAATGAAAGTGATTTATTATATTTCAATGTTAAAACCACACCACAAGGAAAGTCCTGCTGCCCAGATGTAGTGTGACTTTGACACGCAAGATAGGGGAATTTGAGGCAAAGGAAGAAAATGGGAGAACAAGGAAAAACAACAGGTTAATAAAATAAATAAAAAGGTAGGTATCTACTAAATCTAGCTAAAGACACCATTTCAAAAAACGAATCGAATTTAAATAATACACAAATGTCCCCGGGGGACATTTGTGTATTAAAAGTATCTTGCACTTTGGAAGTAAATGCGAAAAATGATAACTATAGTTAAACATGTATAAATATGATATTACCTGACATGGCGTAATTCAAACTGAATCTGCGACCACGTTAGCAATTAGGTCCATTTTGTGGAGAAATAAAATGTTTTTTTCCTGATTGTTATAACAACAATTATGTTTTAACCTATTGAAGTCTGAAAGAGATTCAGTTTTCAAAAGAAAACCCTCTTTTTTAAAGCGAAAGCGGGGCATTATGCATACGCATCCCTCAGTTCGTACGAAGATCTATTCGGCCTCCCTTGACGATGCAGCGCTTTGAAAATGTTTTCAGAGGGTAGGTAGACTTGATGCAACACAGTTGGAACTAAATATACAGTTCTGTAGGTAGGTACCTATTTGGAAAATATTGCACTGTTAGGTTTGGTTTTTATTTTGAAAAAGTTATTTATTTCATTACATTATTGTAAAGTTAAATATTTTTCAATCTATTAACAGATACGGCGACTTTAATCAGAACCGGTTTTCAGACTACATATTTAATATTTTGATGATATCGATGTTATTGTTATCGTTTGTTATTAATAATTCTTTTGTGCAGTATATTATTTGAACGCACTTCACGTAGGTATTTATCATATTACACAAAACGATTTCCAAAAAAGAGTTCCAACAGATATATTTTTCGATTTGTTTATAAATTTAATATGAGAAATTTCATGCACCTCCAGCCGTATGATTATAAATACGTGTAGGTTATTTTTACTACGTATTGATCAAATTAATACAAAATTTCTCTTGGTTGTTAAAATTCCATCCATTCGTTCATAAATAATGTGAAATGCGAATATCCTCACCCTGTCACCAATAAATACAAGATAATGCTTTCATATCGGTACTAATATGGATTTTTTTTAATAAACGTGTTTATCTTGTATCACCCCGAGTACAAACTGCAGCTAAGGCCAGGAGAGATTTCTAGTTGTCAACGTTTTGTTTTTATTTATCTTAATAATGTGAACACAAAACGTGAGTAATAAAGTAAACTTGGGCATAGTTAAGGATTGGAATTGACTATCTGACCATTCAGATTTAGTCACTTAAAGTAATTTTAAGCAACTTTCCATTTGACGATTGGATGGAAATTCTTCACCGGGGTGAATTTTTCAATTTTTTGAAAATGAACTGTTCACAAAAAAATTTCCGCATGTCAAGATTACAACTTCAATTTATTCCACAAAATCTGTTTCACTCAAAAACACGTTTTATTTCATTCCTGAGCAATGATCCACATTTTTTAAATAAAAAAATATTATTCCGGTGCACAAGTTCAATTGCCGCCAGGTAACTTTTCCCTCGTACAGCTTTAGAGAATCACGTTTTCAGTGAATTGCTCGGAAATAATATTAAAAAGTGTAATCCCGATTACTGTAATTCCCTCGGGGGTCTTTGCAAGTCAATAAACGAGAAGGAATAGTGAGTCGGAGCAGCGCCGTTCAATAGACGGCGATTTCATCGAGCGGCATTCATAGACTTTACTGCAAATTCATTTATAGAAATTCCAAGAATTCATCCATTTGGAATAACTTTATTAGACCTATTAAAAAATGATCCGTGGTATTTAAATCTGTGGAATTAATACACAACATAACTTAAATAACTAAATTATTTTCTAGCTTTGGAAGGTGTTTTCGAAGTGATATTTACAAAAGGCTTAAAATGTTTATTTGGATTACAGTTTAATTTGGAAGTCACCTCTGGGCTGAACCTTCCAAATATTTGATAAACCTGCTTGATTTAGATTGTTTTTTTTTAAATTGTATTACCAACCACTTTATTGAGTTTAATAATTCTATTTTAGTACACGACCGTGACTTTTTGGGGGCCTTTCATAAGATCCTCACCTTATTAATAATTTACGTTAGGTGAATTTTTTTACAAATAAAGATTTCAATGTACTTTTTAAAATACATATTACAATCAAAAGCTCATATCGTGGCTAGTAAAAACTTGTAAGGTAAAAGAAATAATAAGATATAAAACAAAAGAAACGACAATTTTATTAATCAATAAGAAAATTTAAATAGTGATTTGTTTGAAAAAAATATTTATGTTGGAATAGCTCAGCTTCACGTTGCTATTCATAATTTAAGAATTTCTATAAAGCCTTTTGCTTTAAATAAAAACCGTAAAAAATTGTACAACATTATATTTTATAACAAAACAAATTATTTATTATGCACCTAAAGCGGTTAAAAGAGAATAACAAAATTTTAAAATTCAAACCATTGAATTGTTTAAAAAGAATCCTTTTTAGTTTATCCTGTAAAGTTGACAAAATGGATTTAGGTATTTTATTAATGAAGGTGGCGATATGGCTTTTAACAGAATTGGTGAAGGTATATTCAGAGATACGTATTAATCGCATATGCATCTACGTCCTTATCTTGTTGCGATAATGGCTCAGATACGTATAGAAACAGAAAACATCGCCAAACACCCGATGACAACCCTCATGAACTTTATAAAGGAAGTGGGCTGCTGTCAAAGTATTAAGGTGATAAATAATACAAGGAAGCCCTAAAAACCGAACTCCGAAACAATAATATTATTTTGTTCTTATAATGTTCCAAAACAAAGAAATTGTATTTTTCTATTGTCATGAATGCATTAGATATTTCTAAATTGTTCGATTCTATCTTACTACCCGAGGGATCACGGGACTAACTCCGATAACAAATGTTTTATTTTTAATGTTTGACAGCAAAGTTACTACGTATTTTCAGTATTTTTAATATTACCGTAAGTACCTGCATTGTATTCCGAAATGTTAAATCCTATCCAAAGCGATGGAGCGTCTACTCACGTCATGTTCAATTATAATGATGCATTCAGAATTCCACATCACTTTTTACCTGTGTGACAGACACATACCTAGTCGCTCGTTGTATACATTTGTATTGGCCGTGCTCGCGTCTGTTAGGGTGCTTGCAGACTACCGCCGGTTACCGGTTGGTTTTCTTCGACCGGTGTTGATTTATATGACAATATATGCAGGGTGGCACACCTACACCGGTACCGGTCCGGTATATTGCCATACAAAACAACGTCGGCCGACGAAAACCGGCCGGTAACCGGCGGTAATCTGCCACCGCCGTTAATCTATTTTAATTTTATGAGTTGAAGCGATGCTACAATTACGTGTCTCATTGTACCAAATCAATTTACTTAAGCGGTATTCAAATCCCGAAAGATTCATTCCACTGTACACCCAACAAATTATTATGAAATCAATGAATTTATAATATATTGTTGTTGCAAGTTGCTCAACATCGGGAAACAAACAATGTGGGAAATACAAACACAAGTATTTATACACATAAAGGTTTATAATACGAACATTACGAACTTGTATTTTCGAAGCTTGTGTGAGTGCAAACATTCCTCATCGCCTCTACTACACACAGCTAGACATCGAAACAATGCACTTCACAAAAAAGTCTTCCTTCTTAAGTCTCCTATAAATTAACACTAGCACCCTTTCTAGGAAGTGCACCAATTTGACTCAATGGGCCTAGATTTTAGATTGCGGCAAGTTCGACCAGCGTAAAAAGGTCATATACTGTGTATTTACTGAAGATACCTACGTGCATGTAAATAAACCTTATCAGGTGGTGTTAATGCAATCTCTTAAGTGGTTTCGAAATCGGTACATACGTTTACGATTCGAAAAAATGAATTATTTTGGACTCGTATCAGTGTTTTAACCGCGAAAATGATAAGAAATAAAACATTTAAAAATATCGAATAAATGATAAAAAATACCTTTAATTTTGTTATACAGCCGCTAGTGAAAAGGGCAGATAATTTCAAATTACCACAATAACGGTCTAATAAAGATTTATATGTATACATTAGTTGATTAGAAATCGTCAGGAGTCCTAATAAAAGAGTGAGAAATATCATTTGCTCGTGAAAAAAAATTGACACTAAAATGTTGTAAGGATTACCTATATTACTCATTGGGTATTACTAAAAGTGCTTCCACACGACCGTTTTCATCCGTACTAACTGAAGCCACCTCGACGAAAGGCATCGCCGTCTGACTGTCCTTTCCTCGAGTCTAGCCCACTGTTCGATTCCTTTCCACGTGTTTTTTAAACGATGGGCATGTCGGATTTGTGTGAAGGCGGCTTTACAAAATAAAAATAAAAGCTAAACTTACATTTTTCATGTAAATTTTGTAGCTTTTGAGACTAAATTATTGTTGAGTTGATAGACTTAAATATTTCAATGAGTATATTTACACACGACTATGCTAAGTTAGTGATGTCATGTGTGCGTCTAGAATTAATTTTAACGCTATTCGCTTTATAAAGATTTCACAGTAGGTATTCAAAACAAGATTTTTTTTTTGCTAAAATGATACAATAATAATTGTTGATGTCACTTGGCGATAACTTATGGAGGCTTCCCATGGGCAAGTCATTTCAGAAGGATGTAGGTTTATTATTGAAATAATAATTATTATAAAAATGATATATCTACACCACGCATATGTATAATTATTCAGCCTTCGTGGCGCAGCAGTCTACACTTTTACTCTGCGACTATGGGTTCTATTTTCGGAGCACTGTAAAACATATAATACGTTTGTATTAAACTCGGTGTCGATATCAAGGTATTGCGATATTATTTGATACATTTGATAAACCCATCAATACATAAAGGTTCTGTCATTTGATTAACGACATAATAATAGCTATCATTAGCATCGTTAATGAAACGAAATAATCAAAACCAGGATCAAACTATATCAGTCAACGTTAACGTCTTAAAGGATTTGTTTTTCAATTCCTTCAAAAACAACAATAAAAAACGTATTAATTATTACTGGGTTTAGTTTGTAGAACTCCGTTTTTTTTTTAATACAAACTAAATCAAATTTTATAATGTTATCATTGAGTTCTGCACGTACTTTAGTTTTAGCTTGAAAATGGCTTTGAACGCCGAAACAGCTGTCACAATAATAAACTATAAACTTAATAATAATATTGTTCTACTTGATTTACTTAAAATGATCAAAAAACAAATAAGTTTATAGAAGCAAACAATATTACTTATTAATTGTTTTGGTGTTAATGTAAATCAAATTTAATAATGTTTTTATTAATAAAGTATAAAATATATTTAATAATAAAATTAAATTTTATTAATATAAAATTAAAAAAAAAAAAAAACGTGTTAACAAAATACCCAAAATCTTATTTTTGTAACGACCATCCATATGTATTGATTGATATGAAAATCCCAGAGAAGGTGAACAATGGTGAACGAGTTTCTATTTATGGACATTATTTTTATTTTAAGACACAAGTTTCTGAAAAAAAAACTGTTTTTTTTTTTTTAATATACAGTGGATAAGTAGGTATATTCATATTCGTCGATGACATTGGACAAATAAATTAGTAGGTAGGTAGACACGATATTCAATGTCGATAAAACAGAGAGCAAATATATAGATTTTACTTGCCATCAGAAAGGTGATCTTACCAGGGATAAAGTATAGATAAAGTGCCCCATTTCTAGACTAGATAGGTAGATTACTGACGATCGGTAGATAATGGACCCCTGAAGAAACCGCAAACTTTTCTAATTATTTCAAACGTTCATGAATCTGTATTGCGCTCTTCCTCCAACACTCCTAGTTAGATTGGCTGTAAAAAAACTCACTATGAGTTCAACAACAGCTAGGAAAATACCGTCAGTTTATGGACTTAAGATTTTAAACTGGGGACCTTGGCTGTGGCAGACTAAGTACATAGTTCTGATACCCGGGGCGCATAACTTTATGGCATCTCTCCCTCCCCCTCTCCAACCCCTCTCTCACCACCACCTACAACAGTATATTTTATGTCCAAAAAGGAAAAGATGCAGGTGGCTTCAAGCTTTTATTGAACTGAAAATTTCGCGTAAAAAAATATACGAGCACTACCTACTATCATTGACTGAGTAACTATCGGGCCATTTCTTTTGCAGAACTGGCGGAGAGGATGGGAAAAATTGCTTTATTGGCATACACTCACGTTCATACATCGTATCATTTATATCTACCTACTATTCCGTTATTCTAATCCTCGACATGGCCTGACTCAATTATTGAATTTACTTGATCATTCATTGTATTTCTGGGGTGTCTCCAACTTATTTCATCCAACAACTCTCTATCCAACCTATACAGATATGTAAGCTATCATAGTTTTATTAAACTTGTTAATTGCTTATAAGCTTAGCATTCTTTTGGATTAGCCACATTTAAAAATCAGTACCTAATACTTGGTTTTACTTAATATATATTTATAGAGATAAATGGACTGAATCGGTATAATTAGAGTATCTACCCTTCAAAAGTAATGTTTATATTTTTTTTCGTAATTTTTTATATGTATTCAGAAACTAGTAGTATTAGATCTTTGCTTTTCAGATAAAAAGTAGAAATTTAACAAAAATTCCGACCGTGAACATTCCGTGCCGAAAAATCCGGAGCACGAAAAAAGCTGCGCACTCTTGAAAAAAAAAACACAGTGCAGTAAGACTAGAAATACGTGGGAGGACATCGACCATAACGGCTGTTTAAAACCATGACTTAGTATTAAATTGCAATTATCGTTCATTCGATGATTATTAGCATCGTATTAGGGTGACTGAACATGAAGAAGGCCCCTGCAACAAAATAGGATATCTTACGTTATTCAGATGGGCGCCTGATCGACAGAACGGCCTTGGTGCTCCATCGCGTCACTTTTCTAATAATATTGCTTTCGTGATGTTTCTGTGTCAGTATGGCAGACCATCTGTCTGCCTGTAGTATTTTTGATCGTGACGCTTCATTATTGATTGGGTGAGATTAATTTACAAATTGCGTGTTTTTAATACAGAAGTTGGATTGCCGCATATCAAAAAGTTGTTTGCAACAATCGGTTTGATGGGTGTTTTTTTTGTTTGTTAATGAATACAACACGAGAGTTCCAACCGTCTGGAGGTAGTGAGACTATGGGATCCCCAATCATGGTAAATTATGAGACTGAAGAGAGTGAGGAAGGGACGAAGATGGGGATAAGAATGTTGCAAAATACCAAGCTATTCAGATATGATTACCAAATATAGATAAAGCCATTTCAAGCAACGTTTCGATTCTGAACGGTGGTATATGCCCAGGGCGATACTTAGAGTATGTGGTATGATTTGTAAATGATATTGAAGCAGATGGGTAACTTTCAGAGAAAATAGAACGCATTAACAAAAACATATATCTACCCAAAGTTCGAACTAATTTTTACATTATTTGATGAAGAAAATAGATTTTTAAGGTTATATAGAATGAAGCTTCTAACTAAGCATAACTTATTTTGAAAAGGAATTAAGTCTGTAAGCTATAAGAGCATCGAACTCGATACGTACTTACAACTGATAACCAAAGTTCTACCCAACTGGCTAGGTTGTCCATTACCTATTTGTCTTCATAATTATCACAAATACTTCCAAAATCATTATCTCCCTTTTTTATATACAATAATGACCCTTAAAGGGGTCACGCAGACATTATAGACGCATGACAATTATGTGTCATTAACGAATTAAGAAAATAGTTTCTGATGCTAATTTCTTCATGGTAATTTAAATGTGTACTTTTTTCTGGTATTTATTTCTATTTTCATAGTACAGTAGGTAGGTACCGACATAATACCGTAAACTGTTGTATTGTGTGCATCGGACTGGAATCGCAACCGTGACCATTGGCTCAGATCGCGAACGCGAACCTCCTAGGCAAGGGGCCGGCGCTGAGAAGGTTCACATAAATTCATCCTCGGTGCAGAGGTGAATGAACGTGCCAAAATACCCTAGAGCCGCGAGTGCGTGAGAAACATCATCATTATTCTAAAAGATATTATTTCACAAAACATCACTTTACGGCAACCACAAATACCTAGACAATACACCATACAAACACGTCCTAATAGTGTGCAGACAATGAACTACACAGTGACCCTGTGAAGATGAGAACGTTACTTAATTATTTAGTTAGGTATATTTCTGACCTACATAAATAATTCACTACGCTCAATAAATGTGACTAGAATACATAACATCAAAACAACATCTATTATTTTTCTCGATTTGTTTTCTGGCGTACTCTTTGGAAAATAGATCACCTAATTCTTAATTCGGTCAAGCGTTGTGATACATACAACCCCACAGGGATCTCATTTCCTCTGTATTCATTCTGATTTCTTTTCCTCTCGCAGTTCTATGACTCCATGCATCAAGTTCGGCGTGAACTCTACCAGAACTCCACTGCGGCCTACTAGTCTCTTTTTTCTTTGACAACATTGTGTTAGCGACTACTGTATTCAGGTTCAGTCTCTAAATAAGTAAATTTGCTGTACCTACTGAATGGTTTCACAAAAATATTTTTTCAATAACTTGTAAAAACTCGTGATGAAAATATATCACAACGCTGGAATCGTTTGCAAACCAGCCAAATAATTTACAAATTGAACTACTCGGTCTATCACCCGTCTTTTCAACAAATTAATGGATTAAAACACACCTCCTTTATTTCACACCGTTAAAGGCCTCTAGATTTATACATTGAACGTCGGGAAACTTTTCCGTTATTTTGGAAGAATGGAAGATACACGGAGCCTGAAATATTAATAGCGTTCGGTTAGTAAACATTGATGGAAAAACAGTTAACTGATACTACCGTCGCAATCTTCACAATCTGAGACTGTGCTGACCATGTAGCATGACTAACAGATGATATTGGAATTTAATATTGGTTAATGGATGAATGAGTAAGAGAATCAATAAAACTAAGACATTTGAGGGTGGTCAGAAGACTTGAAAAAGGGGAGTTGATTATCATTTCCTAGTGAAACCCGGTCACCAAATATAATAATGTAGTTTTATCAAACTAGTTCCGTTAAAGGTTTATGTGTTGTATTTTAAATATGCATTTATCAAATATATAAATATCTACCTACTCCAATGCATAGCTTACAACGCTGTTTATTAAGAAATGCAACATATTTCCTTATCTTGGATTGAAAAAACAAGTTATTAAAAATTTATGTAATAGGGTGACTAAAATTCACCATTAAAAATTCTTGTGAGTTCTCTCGTGAATCAGAACTAGGAGTGATTCATACGGCAGCAGTTATAACCCGCTACAATGTCGCTGTTGTATGGTAACCCGCATGCTATCATTCAATGCAATCAGAGTGTCTCCCCACTTTTATAAAATACGATGAATTTCATAAAATTTCGAACCCCAATAGGTTTCACCCCAAGCAGTGGTAAATATTCCACTGTGCATTCCCCGGCGGGGCGGGCGAACCGGCGGTTGACGAGCCGGCGACGAGGGAAATAGTCCTCAGTATAAATAATATATGAACTGAGAATTCAATTGTTGTGGTAATATGGATTTGATCACTGTTACTCAAATTACGTCACTGTAGTTATTGTATTTAGCATTATTAATTAATGATATCATGAAAACACTATTACAGTAGTAGGTGTCGGTATTTGTAAGCTAATACTAGTCAATCTAAATTCTGTAATAATATATTAAGTCTATGTGTGTTCTCTTCTCTTTAAGGTAAGATACGCTACACTCTAAAAATAATTATGTATTTTTCTATTACATTTTATATCAATGTTTTCTGTGAATATGTTACTCTGCTCCTTACACATAAAAATTTTAAACTTGACTTTTATGCGTAACATTTATGTAAAGTCGACAGAATTGTAACATAGAATAAAAATGTTCGCCACCCGCACCCTACGACATTCGTGAGTAATCAAATAAAGTATATGTTCGATGCGGAACATAAATGTGTTACGAGTATAGTGCGCGCCTTCCAACTTCCAATACGTCGGGAATAGAAAACTTTCATCTCGAGGTACGATCCAAATGATATTTTTACGACTTCGGTAGGAAGCAAACTTCACTAGAGTCTCGTT